>CM033642.1:62036472-62254917 GCA_019512145.1 Engystomops pustulosus
TATATATATATATATATATATATATATATATATATATATATATATATCTGTATGCATATAAATAATGAGCACACTGAAACATAAGACATCTATATTATGGCATGAGTTCATTTTACTGATGTCACATTCCATCACCTAAGTGGTGAAATAATGAAGATGTGTTTCTTTAAAATTACAATTGGACAATTAAACTGAATAATTCATGTGTTTTCTAGTAAAACAGCAAAATAATGTTTTCAATAACATTAAATCAGAAACCTCTTGAGAGGGTTTAGAATGTCCATGTCTGGCCTCTATGTTTTTACGCTCCAGCGTATACTAAATGCATCTTGGTTAAGAATAGGTTTATACACCTGAATAAATCCCTGCATTTTTTTGTGCAAAGTGTGAATCTGTGACACGTATTAACTCCTTTTATGTGTCCTTCTACAACAGGGTCATGTTTTGATGATGGTGTTGAATATGGGTTGGATGAGTTTTCTGTTGCTCTGACTTTTGTACACAAATCACTTAATATGGTTTGTTACTCTTATTTTAACAGGTTGCCTACTCATGACGTAAATGCTTGTCCTAATCAGAGGGCCGTTGCATTAGGACAAGAACTTTCGTCCTGATGATTGGACTGGCATATTGAGTGTGTCAGCCCAACCAACAGCAGGAAACCAGCCGTTATATGCAGGCAGGGAACCGCTGGGCGATCCGACGGTTTCGGACTGAGCTTGGGATTTAACATTTAAATTTTGTCGCAAGACATGCACTTACATACACCAGGAAGAAGTAGGTGAACACCGTCGGACCTGAGCGGGAAAGCGACACATGCAGGATATCGGGAGTACAATATTAGTAAATCATGCCAGAGTCCATGATCGTCAGGGGGAATCACGACAGGACCGGATAAGTAAATGTGCCCCAACATGTACATGTTTGGTGTCTCCTTAAAGGGAACCTGTCATCAGGAGCCCTTCACATTCCCAATAAAAAAAATTATTTAGATCACAGTTTACCTTTCTGTATGCGGAGCCGTGTCTCTAGTTCCACGGAGTGGCCAGTGAGGAGTGGGGCAGACATGTATGACGTCTTAAGGGGGGAGGATATATGGGGACGGGGAAACCACTCCTCACTTTACACACCCATGGGACTAGGGACACAGCTATGCATACATGTAAACTTTAATCTAACTTCTCCTTTTGAAGGAAAAAGACAGTTTTACGATAAAACTCTTGGGCAACGTGTACTCAATTCTCTGTAGGGGCATAGGGGGCGAGAAAAAGGGCTCCTGATGACAGGTTCCCTTTAATCACACTAACCAACAGAATAGCTATTTTATTTATATACTGTAGGCCAACCGTGTAAACAAGTAGCGGAATCCGAATCGTTTTAATTCTATTACCCTAAAGGAAAGGGTTAATAATGGTTTTCCAAAATTATTATTAAAAAATTACTGTACCCTAAAAATGAAGTCATTGGAAACTACAACTCAAGATAATGTTAAATTAAAAAAAGAAAGTTACGTCTTCTGGAATTCAAGCAGGAAAAAAAGAAAACAAAGGCCAAAATAGGCCTTCACTTTAAGGCGCCATTGTTGTGGGGGTGTTAGCTTAGCCCCGATCAAGAGGAGCAGACCTATTTTTCCTATGTAATGGAACCAATTTAAGAACTTTATATAGGAAACTTGCAGCATGGAGTCGCACTGAATCACACACTGGATTCACACTGAAACTTTCAATATTTTCTTTACCGATTTTCAAAACCAGAAACTTTATTCCACATCTTAACGTGATGAATAAGACAGAGTATGTGCCTTGTTATTTCACATTATCCATTTGCATAAGTAAGCCATGTGCAGTGGCATGCACAGCAGCTGTTTAGGAAGGCTGCATAGCTGATGCCAACACGCTGCTCCGAGTTGTAAACTCTGCAGTCATGTTGCCAGGGGGATACATAGACTGAATTGCTTGATGAAAATAGCTCAGACAGCTATATCAGTATCTACATGCTCCATCATTAGAGATAACATCAGGCTATGTTTTGACATTAACAAGTGGTCTGTGTACTTGTGTCACAGGATCTAGGCAAGCAAAACAACACCAATAATTAAAAGATTACCGGGAAATACTCCCAAACACTGTCAGACCTCTACTTTGAGGATTTGTACATATGTAGCAGGCGATGCTTTCTGAACACACACAGGAGCCCTGTAAGCTATATCCTCCTATCTTTCACATGAGCAACCTGGATGAACTTCCTCGCATTATGCGCAGGTTTCTCTTCAGAAATTCCAGAGTGATGATGACTTGATATGAAGTGTTAAGGTACTGGCAATGACATGAGTTTCTGTACATGGGAAACTATTTGCATTTGATTACACATGTGATCATTATACACAACTCAACATGACACCACAGCATCCAAGCTGAGCAACCATTGCTAACTGGTGGGAAAGAACTTGTTCAGCTGTATTCACACACACGCAGACCTACTGAAACATCTAAAGATTATAGGGGGAGATTTAACATCAAGTTTATGAGGTAAAACTGTTCTAGTTGCACTTGGAAACCAATCAGAGCTCAGCTTTTATTTTATACACAGCTGTGGGAAAGTGAAAGCTGAGCTCTGGTTGGGTTCCATATGCAACTAAAATAGATAAAACTCTCCCATTGGGGGTGATTTATGATTAGTCATATGTAGCTTCTTGGTGTATAAGTGTTGCAAATTTTTGAGCAAACAATTTTTGCGGGTTTTTATAGAGAAAAAAACGCAACTCTAAAGGCTCGCAATGGCAGGAAAGAATACACCACAGAGTGTGCAACTGAGAATTTTTCAAAAGAACTTTGCTCAATTTTGACGTTTTTACTCAAAGCAGAAATTGAGCAGATGTTAAACATACGTGCGACTGGTGCAGCACACACAGATGATAGTCACATCAGAAGGCATTTAACACTGCACATACACCGGACTATAAATCCAACTGTGCAAAACCTGCCAGTCTAACACATAGACATCTGCTCAAAATCCTGCCTAATGATAAATCTCCCCCATTGTGTCTAGGGTCCATGTGGCTGCTTAGGCAAGATGGCTGCCCATATTCGTAGAAAAAAGTTGATGCAGATTGGAATGGAAAATACTTTTTGGCTTTCAATGCTGTGTTGTGCATCATCCCCAGCTTAACTTAGAGGACTGCTGCCTGAACTTGGAGAATTTGTTGTTAACCTCTATTGATGTTTAATATCATTTATCCAATCCTTTTGTGTATGTGTATGACATCAGCCTTCTCCCTACTCGGAGCACATAGTCAGTAGATGTATTGATAAAGATTGTTCGCTAAGGCTATGATATACCTAAAGAAGGGGAATTAACCATACTCAAGACAATATAAACTTGGGTTATAAGTGCTAGCATGGAGAGATTCTCTAAGATGCCAGCGACTGCCACTTTGTGAGACTTGGCATGTGAATGCATCAAATTAATTAGAACTTCTGGTATTTATTTTCATGCATTGTGAACCAAACATACCTTGAGAATGATGTAGCTACACTGATGCAGAAACATATCTTGTTTTATCCCTGAGCTAAATGGTTTTGCTCAAAAAACAATTATAAAATTCAGGACCTTGGGAAAGCTGGGTTGCATGCTGACTGCTGTTCATAAACACATTACCCGGAGCTTCCTGAACTGTCCAGACAGGACTAATCCACCTGAACTGGATGACTCATATACAGCAGCTGGGGGATGGTGTAGCAATTGATTACTTCTGCCTGTTAGGGACAATACAGTGATTACATCATTCTCTGGAGCAGTGCATAACTAATGTGAGAGGAGCAGCATGGACCCAGGCAAAGGAGCGACAGAGCCTTATTATCATAATTTAATAATTTATTATTTTTTTCCACCAAAACCATTTGGATCAGCGATTAAACAAGATATGTTTCTGCATCAGTTTAGCTACAACATTCTCAAGGTATGTTTGGTTCACAATGGATGAATACAAATGGTAGATTTCCTTTAATGTTCAATTTTCTGTGCAGTTGCTGCTTCAGGGGAAACTTGTGACTGACCGATGGCAGAAAGCTGGGAAAAATTAAACTCACTGAACACATGTACTTTTTCAACCCATCAAAAACTATGTGGAGTCCAGGCTGAGTGTGTGCTTACCCTTGAGGGATTCCCCTTGTTTTCTTCACAGCCGCCATGGCAACTTCAACATCTTGAGAATGCAGGGGAATTTGTGTGCTTTCAGATAGATGTCTATTCTTTTTAAAAAATAAATAGTAATTTTAATGATGATTCTGTTTCTGGGAACATGTGATGGGCACCAGCATTACAGGGAATTTCTTTGGAAGAACATCTTTTTATGAAAATATGGCAAGTTAAATGAAGGAATGAATGACTAATACTGTGCGAGCTAGTATAAAAGTGGCATCAATAAATATGTGCACAATGCTAAACCTGCATGAGAGGAGGAGAGGAGTATTACAAGTAGGGCTGTGCACTTCATACATGTCCCAGCACATATATACTAACGTTTAGTAGTACCATATTTTTTGGACTATAAAGTGCACCGGATTATAAGGCGCACCATCAATAAATGACTGCTAAAACGTCTAGGTTCATATATAAGGTGCACCGGATTATAAGGATAAATGACCAGCAGGGGGAAGACCTGTGCACAGTTCAAGGCAGCTGTTGTCTGTAAGTATGGTTCATATACAAGGCGCATCTTTGATTTCTGAGAAAATCAAAGAATTTTTTGTGCGCCTTATAGTCTGAAAAATACGGTAATTGTAATTCTCCAACATCTTTACATCTGTAGGTTTCAATGTGAGTTTGTGGCTCAGAATGTGGCAGCCTGACTTCGGTTTCCATGCATGAATAGTCAAGTGGGTGTTACCAGTTGGGGGGTGTATCCCTGCACAGTTTGACAATGTCGGCACTAATTGGACATCATCAGACTGTTGACGCCTTGATCGCTAACTACTGAAAAACTAAAATGGCACAAGTTAGAAGAATATATAATGAAAAATAGTTTTTGAATCCTAAAAAGTTTTTGACATTTGACATGTCAGTAGTAGTGACAGGTCTTTATATCGCAAAGAAAAATAATTATGAAAGCGTGGAGAAGCCGAATAGGTAATTTTTGCTGGAAAGTGTCACAATGTTAATTGTTTTCGTAACTTGACACAATGGATGAAATAGCACATATTAAACATTAGGTAAAGGGTCACAAGCTACAAGACTCAGAATAAAACCGGAAAGTACAAGACTGAGTAATGGAGAACCATTTCTAGCAGGTAGCCCCTTATCTTTACAATGTGTGTACACTGGACGTTATCATATTTCTACAAAGCACAAATCCCATACTGCCTTGGGTAATATAACATATACTTTAGACCTTTAAAAGTGCTTAGGCATGTTAAATCACAATGACAAATTTTAGCTTTATCACATGTCTGTATATACCTGCATTCATGTTATCCTCGTTGTTAGCAGAGCATGGTGCCCTTCTTATTGATGAGAATGACTAATGTAGAAATATTGAGAAACAAATTGAATATCTATAGAGATTAATGTGCAGCATGAATAGACACAGGCAGTTCATGTCTAGGCTGTACATGCTCACATCTGAGATATGACATATGACCACTACACTGGTGCACAAAAATGCCTCGTAATGTGAAGGTTTTCCCTAGAAAAAAACACAAGAATATATGTCTATAAAGCTATAGATGGCTGCAATGGGCACAGGAAGTATACCGTGACGTTCATAATTGATTGGTCTATTCTCCTTCCTGCTACCGCCACTCAGAGGCTGCAGCGGTCATGTGACCAACGCAGAAACAGGGAGCTGGAGGGCGGTCAGTCCTTTTTACATTTTTCAATCTTTCAATGTTGCTTGTATATCACTGGTATCATGTAAAGGAGATATACCATCAAAATCAAACATGATAAACCAGGGGCACTTACTCATAGATCCATGGTTTATGACTACAGTAACCTTCCTTGTAAAATCAACCTTCAAAATGATGCTAATAATTCAGAAGGGTTTCCTGGGGGTGTTACCAGGGCCTCTCTGTCTTGTGCAAAGAGCACTTTCCCCTACCACTGTGGGCTGAAACTTCCTCTGCTGCCATGGGATTACAATAGACAGAGGGAGGGGATAGTGCATTTGTTGCTTTTAGAAGGAAGGAGTCCATACATACAAATTTAAGAAGATTATCACATTCACGGTGCCTTTAATGATAGATTTCTTTAAATAGGCGCTCTGTAACGGACATACGGATTTTAACAGGAATTTGTTTTATGGGGATGAATTTTCTACAAGGATTTCATAAACCGTAAAAGGTAATGCCTGGCTGACCTATCATAACCTTTGGTATATCTCTGTCTTAGCAAAAACTTGTATTTCCTGTGAAATAACAACTCTACAGTATTTTCTGCATTGCATTCTTCCTTTTGTATTTCTTTTAGAAATTGATGTATAAATTGTATAAATTGTTAGCATTCACTTTGTCCCTACACAGTCTGATTCCATTCCATTTGAAAATGTTTTGCACTACTCCAGAAAAACAAGGTGCGGGACAGCATCCAAATTTGCCCAATCTTGGCCTGTTTACATAATGCAGCAGAAACATCCCACGTACCAGACTATAGCCCAAATCGCCCATATATAATCCACTACGGCTCTCACTTTATGCAAGGTGAGCACCACTGGACTTTAGCACTCGCTGCCTCCTTCCCTTCACTCTAGGGAAAGTTCTTCCAGAATTATTTCATCAAGTATACAAGTATTAACCAAAGTAAACTAACACGTCGGTGTGTTTAAAGCACATCTTTTAACATACACATTCACACTACAGCCGTTTTTTTTTAGGAAGACTTTTCCCTGTCAGTATTTTTTTGGGTTATGGGAAGAGACTCAAGGGTACTGGATGTGCAGACTTAATTAAGGGAAAAGTCATTTTAATGAGTTCATTTTGTACAGTAACAGCGTTGTACATAAAGTTTGAGAAGCAGAGTTCAGACTTTAATAAGCTCACAATAAAGGATTTACTACTATATTCCTACACTCACGTCGCCTGTTTACTCGCATTTCCTATGTGACTTGGATCTGTATCAGAAAGAGTCTAATTCAGGAGCCCATGCCATATGCCATTACAAGATTACCTTGCTAAGTTTGTTAGTGTACTTAAAACGTTCTTTTATTCTAAAATAATAGCGCAGAGGATTCCCAAAGCTTTGGTAATACATTATATCCTTATCAGTGTTTACATCAAGAAGCACTCCTGTGGAGAATGACTTCAGAGTTTACACAGCTGCAACTCTATAAAATTTCATTTAACTCCCTGACACCCTGCCAACCCGGCCTATGTGACTTCATGTGGTCAGATGCTTTCAGACTCTGACCACCTACAATCCTGAGGGCAAAGCGCTAAAGCACCAACATGCCACTTCAATCCGCTAAACTGACCAAATTAAGTAAATACTTTAGTTGGAAACAACATTACAAATACTGTTAAAATCATCAACCTCAAGACTGGACATAGCTGAACATAGAGCGGGAGAAGATAAGTACATCAACTTTTATCAGTAGGGATGTACAGGCGGCTCTGCATTTGTTATCAAACAAAGGGCATGATGTTGGGAGGTATAGATAAGCTAAGATATAGATTGTCAGTAGTGGATGTAATAATCCTGTGATGTAAATGAGGTGACTGCTGCACAGAAAACTCCATTACTATTATTATTAGGCCTAGTGGCCAAAGGATCTAGTACTATTTTTTTCTTAATTAAAAGCAAGTGGGGGCTGATGGGTGGGGGTCTCAGTGAAAAAAACCCTCATGGATCCCGAGAACAGGTGTCCAATGTAGCCCTGTTGCACCCTGAAATGACTAGAGCAGCCGGTCGCACATGTTCTGGCTGCCCTGTTCATATCTACAGACATAAATAGCCGAGCGCCATAATCTCGGCAATCTCTAGAACATAAAGCCCAATCATGAAATAAAGCATGATTATTTTATAACAAAATGTTTTTCACTATCCTAAAATATATGGTCAAAACACATTTACTTATCTCTGCTAAAAAGGACACTTTTACAGTTTGCTTAAAGAGGCATGAATCATGTTCACACCTTCCCATGTACACGTTCATTTTAAGAGGAGGATTTTATTTATTTAAAAGTTTTAATTTTTTCCAAATGCAAATGTGAAGCCGTGGATTCTTTAAAAACAGAAACGGTATAAAGAGTCATACATCTAGTTACCACTGTAAGAATTACAAAAATGCACACAGGAAAGGGCATCTTTATAAATGATTTTATTAAAGGAAATCTACCATCAAAATCCAGCATAATAAACCAGGGACACTTACTCATAGGTCACGCCACCATGACTGTGGTAATCTTATATTTGTTATCCATGGCCTCCTTCCTTCTAAAACCAGCTTTAAAAATTAAGCTAATGAGCCAGTGGGGCTACCCTAGCCCTTCTGTGATCTAGCTTTACAGGTTGTCACACTGTCTCACTCTCCCCCTTGCTTCCTCAGTACAGTGAGAAGTTCCTACAGAGGGGAGGATGAGGCAGTGTAAAAGTCTGTAAAACCAGACCAAAGAGGTGTTTTGGTAGACCCTAAGGTGCATTAGCATAATCTAAGAGTTAATTATAGAAGCAAGGAGGCCATGGATAACAAATATAAAATGACCACAGTCACAGTGCCTCTATGAGTAAGTGTCCCTGGTTTATCATGCTGGATTTTTATGGCAGATTTCCTTTAAGAAAAAGTTGAATAGCTTGGTCCTTTAGTTCTCAGGAGAGTTAAGCTGCAAGTGAAAAAATACTGTACCAAGAGGCTTACAGATCACTTACACATCATCTTCTGTGAACTTAGGCTATATTCACACTGCCGTTGCCCGCCCGTACCGTACCGTAGTGGGCAACGGCAGTGCACGGGGAGAGGAGGAGGAGGTGAGCGCAGCTCACCCCCGCCCCTCTCCATAGGAAGTAATGGCGCACGGCGCCGTATTACGGGAAAAGATAGGACAGGTCCTATCTTTTTCCCGAGTACGGAGCGGTACGGTGCCGCACCGTACTGGTCCCGTAGGGCGCCGTGCGCCCACTGCCGTCTATAGAGGACGTATATCGGTCCTCCATACGTTAGTGTGAATGTAGCCTTATTGTGATGCAGAGCTACAGTAATGCAGAGCCAATTGTATCAATACCAGAGAACCCCATCTAGTTTATTAAGACTAGAGAGACCATTCAATGTCATTTTAATTTCCCATATAAAGCACTGGAATAAGTATTACAGCAGATGTGGAATAATTTGTATTCTACACTTTATATAATAAAATACAACCACAATATTAAAAATAATACAGCAAAATGTAACATATAATTTAATTAAAATAAAAGTAAACAAAACCTAATATTTCTCATAAATGGCTCTCCTTAGGCGACTGACAATGTCATCTGTCTATTCAGACAAACTATTTCCATTCCAGTTTTAGAAAGCTGACGGCATTACACACATTGCACCATTTCACCAAAGCCAAGTCTGTTTTGGACTCCCTTCCCTAGTGGCAGGAGCGATTTCCTTTTCCCCTACTTATACTGTCTGCACAAAGAGCACTTTGCTGAATTTTTAACAGTGAAATGAAGACCATCTTTTTTGCTCCTATACACATTATTTTATTAGCACCACTTCTTACACCTTACTGAATCTACAATTATTGCATTATTACTTTCATATTCTGCATAGATGCATATGTTAACTGATTAGCTTGCAAACTTTCCTTCAGATCCCTATTTGACCCCTTGAAGTATAGCTTTTGGCTACATTCTACAGACAGCCATGCCTAATGAATAATGACGTGCCGTCTAGCAAATCAAGTTGCACAAGACGATTTTCTAGTCTTTTTTTTTTTTGTAAAATCTGCACAGACCTTTAAGCAACAGTTGGGGGAGATTTATTAATCTGTCTACAACAGCATTCCGTAATTTGCACTAACAAACACAGCCTGGGCCACATTTATAAACAGTTTTAGACAGTTTGTACGCACTAGTTGGACCAAATATTGCTGATCCAACCAAATTTTGTCCCAGTTGGCGTAAAATAAGCCAATTAATAAGAGGTGCAAAGTACAACTAAACAGTCTTAAACTAAGACGGATTTATCATCCAGTATCAGACTCTTATATTAATCTTGTGCAGCATAAGACTTCTAGTCTAACTCTGCACTGTCTTGCCTTACCTTACTTTTCATAAATCTGCCCCATTGTCTCTTCGGACCCCAAATATTAAATTAGTTGTTTTATCAGTACAATTTAATAATAGGTATACCAACAGTCATAACGTACAGTATAATTTGTAAATTATTTCTAGTTTATACCTATTCCAAAATCATCATCAAGCAACATGATCTCAGCTGACACATTGTTAGGCCTCAACCACAGACATATCTTTGGTCTATGTGCTAGCTCCTATCACCCAGTGATGGCTGATGTAAAATTCCAAAGTGGGGGCTGGGACTCTCTAAGCAAACACTTCATGATACCTCTGTGCTATGAGATGCTGTGTGCCGACAATGTGCTTTGATTATCAGGGTTCAGGTTTATCTACACCTCTATTTAGGTTCTGAACATTCTACTAGCATCTGACACATAGAAAAAGAGAGATGAGACAGATTAGAGATGATGAGATCCATGAGCTAGATATAAAATACACACAATGATGCTTTCAGCTCTGCTAACTCACCTATAACACACACAGTGCCAACACTGCTATATGCCTCCCTCCTCCTCCACTTGGATAAAGACCTTATGTTTCTATAATTTGTAGAGTAAGTCTCTGCACGCTGCTTGCCTGACATTGTAAGGGGAGGAGCAGGAGGCATTGCAGTGTGCAGACAAGGGAAGCTATTTAGGAGAAGAATCCGACTAGTAGTACTAGTGACAAATGTCTTCTTCTACTACTTTATATACCATTCACAAAAAGTGAGCTGAAAAAGTACCTGCCTACATATAAACCATGAAAAAATTAGTAGTTTAGGTAAAATGCTTTAGGTTTTTACCAACCTCTTTCAATACGCCTTTTAATAGAGGTTTATATATAGCAACAATGTAAAGACGATAAAAACAATGAAGTATTACAAAATAACATCTCTAGGGCTGACACAAAATAAAGAGATCTGGTGTTCCTAAAATATTTTCATTGGGCGTTGATCTGACAATTTGACGCAGCAATTGTTTTGCATCAGAAAGAAAAAATGTTTTGGATTCAACAGCGCAATATTCCTTTAGATCAGTGATAATAAAATGTTGACTTCTGACACTTGTAATTTTCATGTTATTTAAAAGGCTCCCAGCCAATGAAACATTTCATACTTTTCATGCCAATCCAATGAATTTAGGGCGTGGCATTCTATTTTTCATTCTCAATGTAATAATTTACTACCCTATTAAAGGAAACCTACCACTTGGAAATGGTCATTCTGACCCACACTAACTTGTACATAAGTGGAGCTGAGCTGATGCAGGCACATATTTTGGTTAAACATATAATCCATCCTTTCGTTATGGCGGCTGCACATACTTCTGAGATAGTGGCAGGTTTCCTTTAAGGTAGATCTGGTGGTATGTGCCTCTAATATATGTAAGGATATCCCTTATTAGGGCTAATCCTTTATTCCACTATATTTTTTATTGTCTTTAATCAGGGAATATGCAAATTTTCTAAAGAGGCTACAGGGGCGTGGAGTAGCCGGAGCTGAGGCTAAACGGCAAGGCTACTCCCCAGTAGCCTCTTTGATCGGCCTACCTGATAGCTTCAGCGCCCAGCTACGAGGAGCTGTGTGCACTCGTCCGCAAAACTGGAGTTCTGCGCTTGCACAGAACGCAGGCCTGGGGCTGCAAAATTTTCAGCTCCAAAGCCTGAGCTACTGCGCAGAACTCCAGTTTTGCGGATGAGTGAAGCAATCTGGTGCAGTAGATGCACCTACCACCGGATCTACCTTAATAGGTTGATCCGTGGTGGTAGGTTTCCTTCAAAAGGGTCAGTTAGCATACCTATCCTTACAGCAGCTTGTGTAGATGATATGACTGCAAAGATGATCTTATTACTATATAATAAAAATCCTAAATTCAGACAACAAAGAAAATATTTATCTTTGTAATGGTGACTATGACATTTTTCACCAAAATAACGGAGACACTATCGAAGGTCTAGCAACATTTGTAACATGACTGTATGTGATTGGCTTCTTGTAAGTATTCTCAAAGTGAACTCTCTACACAATTGAAGTCTATTCCACGGACAGCAGGAAGGTCTAGATAGATTGATACAGTGAAAACAGACAACTATCCAGAAAAAAATTGATACTCCAAATTTCATGCATAGTAGCCATCTTCTTCAAAATACTACAAAGCTTCTTATAAGTGTTCTTCAAGAGAACATGTCACACAAATGTAGAACAATCCACAGATAGCAGGAGGAAGGATGTGGATTGTACAGTGCAAGTGTTCCTAAAGACCAATCCTTACTCCATATTTCTTGCATAGTAGTCATCTTCTTCAAGAAAACTACTAAATATGTCATTTGGGTAGTCATCTCATACAGGTTTAACTATATTTCAGTCATGAAGACATTCCTCTCAGTAACGGACAGCCCCCCTCATGAACAGCTGTGCACACAGCAATGTCATATTCTATTTCTCTGAAGTTAGTTACATGATCTCAATAGCTTTCATTTTTTTTTTCAAATAAAGGAATTTGTTATCCATTTTAAATAAATAACTATAATTTTAACGAAATCTGAAAAGCCCTGAAAAGTTAATTGCAGTCCTAATGGAGAGGGAGGGTTAAAAAATTTATGGGTGGTCCAGGTCCAGGACAAAAGTTACAGAAGTATCTTCCTCCCTGGGCATCAATCGTTAGTTGTAACAGCTATGTTAACATGTACTGTGAAAAGTAACATTATAAACACTGGAATGTCATTGTTATGTGTATTGTAATGTTTCCCATGTTTTATACAGGCAGTCCCCGGGTTACGTACAAGATAGGGTCTGGAGGTTTGTTCTTAAGTTGAATTTGTATGTAAGTCGAAACTGTATATTTTCCAATTGTAGATCCAGACAAAAAAATTTTTGGTCCCAGTGACAATTGGAGTTAAAACATTTTTTGCTGTAATGGGACCAAGGATTATCAATAAAGCTTCATTACAGACACCTTACAGCTGATCAGTGCAATCTGGGACTATAGCAAAGCATCCAGAGAGCTTCACCAGAGGTCAGAGGGGTCCGTCTGTAACTATGGGTTGTATGTAAGTCGGGTGTCCTTAAGTAGGGGACCGCCTGTATTATTTATTTTATTTCACATGCAAGCTCATAGAGAAGAAAGAATTTTTTTGTAAAAATCTAGGCCTGCTAGTCACATTTTAAAACATTTGGTGAAATTCAACATTTTTTTTTATACTGTAAAAGTTAATGTGAGAAACACAACAGAATTTAGGCTTTTTTTTTTTACTTTTCAGGAAGAGGAATTCCGTACCATATAACAAGGTGATTTACTCTTTAGTTTCAGTTTAATAGTCATCAAAGGAAATTCAGTGAAGCTACAACATACATAACATGAATAATATGGGAATAATCTTCCTGATTCTGTCACTTGAAGAGTTACAAGATGAATCAGAAAGGGGGAGTCATAACTAATAAATTCACGTATTTGTAGATTCTGGGATTACACAAGTGATGTATATCGAAGTTGAAATGGTTACACAATAAAAGTTGCCACTTAGACATGTATCTGTGCCCTAGTTCCATTGCATATGATCTATATAAGAGCAACCCAACTGTGGTGTTAATACACAACATAAGCACAAACAATGAAAACCGTACCTCTCGATGATTGAGAAGCTTTTCCAAATCTGCCGCCATTTGATTTTTGACACGGAGTAGAGAAGACTTTTCTTTATTTAACTTACTAAAAAACAAGATAGATCATGAAGATGTTGGACAAAGGATGCTACAGTCCAGTCAGTATTTATGCAACGATATATTATATGTACTGTATTCAGCATTATCATTTCAGAGGAGACATGCTTTTTGCCACATTTTGGATTCCACATATAAAACATCGATATTGGCAGCAGAAAAGTAGAACATACATTTTTTTCTCTTTTTTTATTGACCGAAGTGTAAGACAAGGCACCTTAAATGGAGCAGTGTGACCCACAGAAGCTCAGTTTGATTCTGGGTTTTGCATTATCATTATTATTATTATTTAATAGAGCACCCTTAATTCCATGGTGCTGAGCATCCAGCAAAAGGTTCTCATATTATCACATTAAAAAGTGTAAGTACAAAATACAAAAACTACAGTGACCAGAAAAGTAAAAGGAAAATGCCCATCACAGCGTGTCACTGAAAACATCAGGCAACTCCCAATATCAAACATTTAAATATATAGAAACATTGTTAGGATATACATTTCTTCACATATAAAAGTAAAGGTCAAATCATACATTGTCCATATATAAATAAATATGTGAAAATATCAAAAGCAAGTTCGGCTGTCAATCTTCTAATATTCTACTAGGTCTAAATGCCGTCCTATGGCCCTACTCATTGCTTATAGTATGACTTTTTGTAATACCATGGGTTTTTGTGGCCAAAAATTAATAACGGAAAAAACATTATCAGTGTTATTTATTTAAAAATAATACGAGAGGTTGGGATTCTGTAACAACAATTTAGAAAGTCTTTTTGTAGTGCAGCACTGACCGCACGTCTATTTCCAGTATAGTAGGGGTAAGTGCTATAATAATGTCACAATGAACATGAGACATATATAGTATAAAGAAGAAAATACCATCTTCCTACAATGACTAAGATAATGAGATCTGAGTTTCTTTTTCTGGGAAAGACAATCTTTTACAATGTCATGTAAAAATACCACTGCTTGTTTAGCTGTCATGGTAACAGGTATTTGTTATGTTACACATTTCCTCAGGTGCTCAGTTTACTGACGTATTCTGTATAGGAACACCTCCAGTCACAGTATAATCTGTACAGACAGACAGCTACCTAGTGCAGGTTTCTCTAGATCTGGCTGAACAGTAAAAGAAAAAAAACTTCTACACGGACATAGCTGCTGACATACAGGTAATGCAGAGTCTTTTCCATGACGTCACGTAAAGCAATTCTGAATTCCAGAGATGCACAGCACTTATATAAGACAATAAAACGGCTGTACAGGATCAATTTCTTTTTCAACTTTGACTGGAAATAGCATCACGTTCTTTGAAGGTATAACCCTGCTATTGCATCTGAGCACCATTATCTTAAATAAGGTGCAAAGCCATCTCATGGGCACGAGTGGCGAAATTTATGATAAAGGCAGAGACCCAGGAAACACTTATTTATTCTTTCAGATCCCCAAAACCTTCTGATTGTTACCGCTGTCACCCAAAGGGCAATCAGTAAAGGAAGCATCTTCTAGTCATGCTCGCCATATGTACTAAGATGATAGCTTAGTAGCCAATACAAAAATTATAACGGTAGTAATGTAAGAGAATGTGATGACGAGGCATGACAAAGGATTTCCTATTGCAAGTTAACATTTCTATAAGAAACTTTCAAAACTTCCTTAGTTTTTCAAAGCAACTTCAGTTCTGTTTTCAACCTTCTTTATTTTTGAATGAGTTGTGGAAGGCAGGGAGTTCAAAGAGACAATTGAAGTTATTAGGTGTACTTTTAGCTTGTTCCCCATCGCTCTGCAGGTCATGCCGCAAGAGGCTCTGGGAAGTTCAAATGGCCTGAACTACACTATAACTAATGCACCAGTGCGGCTCGTCCCTGACCATTGCATATCCCTGACCACTCCATGTCATGTGCATCAGGAATTGAGTCTTTGCTTTTGTTTCACTCACCACCTCTGTTCCTGGTATAGTTATGCAGGTTTCATTCACACTACATATGATGGCGCTATGTAAATAAAGTTTATTATTATATAGAAACTGGGAGAAATATACAGTGTTTACTGTATAAGGAAGTGGAATGGAAAAAGTATTGTGGATAAAGGCAAATTATCATTACAACAAAAATTATAACATATTACAATTTTTTCATATGAAAATGTGCAAAAAATATGGAATATGGGCGTACACGGTAAGGTAAGAAAACTACTCATTGTTCATAGACAGTTAAAATAAAAACTTCAAGTATGACTAATCTATGAACTTAGTTACATTTCTTAACTGGTGTGAGCTGTGCCTATGTAATCCTTAGAAGAAAGCTGCAATCTCATTTGGCTCATGACAAAGGAAACTCCCTGATGTAGAACAATCAACAAATCTAAAAAAAAACCAAGAAATAGAGATTTTACACCACACTTAACTTATATTGAACACAGTGTCTATTTTAGCCCCTTTATGTACTTTATATTTGTTTTTTGCAGCTGTTAAAGCATACCTAAACTATTGAAAGCTAATTTTTCTTATTTCTAAAATGAATAGAGAAGGTGATAAAAATGAACTTAGTAGTTAACTTTATAAAGTAAAGCAGCTTTTTGTGCCCTTTTTTCCTGCTTTTTCTCCCGCAGTGAGCAGGGTATCTGAAAGCATTTGAAGCTTGATCACCTCAGACAGATAAGGAGGCCCCCTATACCTAGATAACTTTTACCTTGATTATTCAGCACTCTGAGATTAGACTATCCAAAGACTGACTGTAAAGGAATAAGTCATTGTACAATTTTTCAGGTTCCATTATCTTGTTATCTAGTTGTTAGTGGTGTAGAAAGAACGCTGATTTACACAAACTGCTTAAATAAGCTAGAAAGGAAGGAGAAAAAGAAGGATAGAGGAACACGTTTCTTTAATAAATGAAAAGTTAATTTACATTTTATACATATATACATTTTGTATAAAATGTATTTAAGCTTAAAGATGCTTAAGAAAAAGCCATAAGTACCCGTGCTAGTGGTTGTGACTGGAGGAAATGCTCAACTTTTTAAGTAACCATAGCATGGCGGGGTTTGTGCTTCGATAATGCTCACCGTTTTTATGATCATTTTGATCCCATGGGTTGTGATCTTGCGTTGAGCCCCTGATCGAGGGAGATTCCATTTTCTAATTATTGCTCCCACACTTGATTTTTTTCAAACCAAGCTGCTTGCCTAATGCAGATTCAGTCTTCCTAGCGTGGTGCGGGTCTACAATTTTGTTTCTGGTGTCCTTTGGAAGTTCTTTGGTCTTCACCATAGTGGAGTTTGGAGTGCGACTCTTTGAACTTGTTATCAGTATAAAAATACAACTATCCACAACCTCAAACAGCTTCCATTACTACAGGTAGTGAGTGGAGAACAGAGGAGCCTCTTCAAGAAGAAGAGACAGGTCTGAGCCAGAAATATTGCTGGTTTGTAGGTGACTAAATACTTATTTTCCACCATAATTTGCAAATAAGGTTTATCTGCACTCAACCATCTTTCGCGCTCTTGATGATGGTAAGAGGTTTCCCAAGGCAAAGACCCTGGGCAGGTGTTATTTGTTAATATAGAAGAAGACAAACTCCTTCACACCGATAGGAGGGCTTTGGGAAACCTCCTACCTTGGATCAGATCTAGGATCTTGGAGGAGTTCTAGATTCTCAATGAGAAATCATAGGATCAGGCTTCTGGTCTCATCAGATGTGGATAAATCTCTGGATTCTGTTGAGACCCGGCATCAATCACTTCCCATGCTCCCACTGAAATTTTGTATATCTTAGTTTTATACACCACTAAAGTAAGCTTGGTCCAAGGCATGCTGTCCTGATCCCAGATATGTATTTGTCCTCTGGCTGGAATGGATTTTCATTATGAGATTAGATTTATGACTATGTCTAAATAGTGGAAGGAAACCTCTGAAACTGTCGGTGCTGAAAAGGTCTGAGGACGGTTTTTAACCTTTGCCTCCCAGAGAGGTGATTAAGTTAGTCAAAATAATGCTGAGGGAAGCGAGTGACAGGTGTACTTGCATTGATGAAGAAATTGCCCACCTCCCGCTTGCTGTTATTTTTTTTTGTAATTTTCATTACAGATACAACAGTTTTTGATCAAGTTATCCATGGGTATCAAAATAAGAAAAAAAAAAGAGAGCTACATGCAGAAGAACCCTTCCCTAAGTGTTGCCCTATTACATAAAAACTGTACAAAATTCAGAGAAAGGAGGTGTAATGTAGGTAGGCATCATGCAAATGTCTTATTTATCATAGTGGCTCAGGCACTATTTATGTTCACCCTTATGTAGGCAAAATAGGAGTGCATAATAAATACAATTTAATCTGCATATACAGCCAGGTAAGTGAAAAAAGGGAAAAGAAAGGTGATTCCAATATTTTATTAGCCATAATCTGAAGATTAGGCTAGGTAAGCACTCACTTCTACTTTTTCTCCTATTTCTTTGCTCAAGTGAAAAAATTATTTAAAAAACTGTGTCAATTAGAGAAAGGTAAAAAAAATTTGCTTGTCAACGTGCTTAACCAAAAAAGGTTGAAGTAAACCTGTACAGTGCTCCTAATAAGACAATTGCACATTTCCCATCATGCTAGGCTTCATATGTATGACTTGTTTCACCTTTCCCTGTGGCTTGTGTATCTGCCATTTGCAAGTAGCCTAGTTGTAGAGAAGGTGGATATTGCACAGCTCACCTGAGGACATGGTTCCTGTTCCAAGAGTAACCGCAAACATGGCTATGATCTTATGTAACTAATTCTTCTAAGAATATTAAAAACCTATAATTAATATCCTTAATACAGCATCAACACCTTGAGCAACATTGAACATTATGTGTGTAATAGATAATTACTTTCCATGGCATGTAATAAAAAGGAAAACTGACCCAGCCCAGTGACTTTACACACAACAAAAATCAAAATGAAGGATGAAGTGCCCCTCAGTGCTCAATGGAGTGTTAGTGGGCATGCTGTAGGAGTGCTCCAGTCACATCAGGGGGACTTCTCAGACACTTTTCTTGAAGTCCCATAAAAGTAAATACCCTTCTTCTCTGAAAATAAGCCCAAATGATACATAAACTGTGTTTTTAGGTGCTACGGTATAGAAATTATATCTGTTTGAAATGTGTTCCCCTCCAGCCTATCAGCTGAAGACAAGCATGAAGAAAAAGGAAGGGGCTGCAGGGAAGAGGGAGCTGACAGTTTCCATGTACTACAAGCAGCTACAGGGACAAGAGGAAAGGAGCTTGTGTAAAGAAGGTGCCATTGCTGGACATTAGAAAAAATCACACTACAATTCAGATTCCAGAGAGTTCTGATCATATTTCAATAGATTAGGACATGATTGTATTTGGATAAATAATGTTTGGTTTTTTTGGTTCAATCATTTTATGTCTTACGTTTGGAGAAACACATGTAAAATACTGGTCAATCATGCAGGGCTGTGGAGTCGGTAAGGCAAACCTCTCACTCCTCAATTTCCCCCACATGGGGCGTGTTTAAGTAATACATTTACAGTAATTGTAAGGCTTTTTATCACCATTATGATACAATAACCAAGTTACTTAGGAAGCACATAAAAAAATTACGACCTTATAGTGCAAAATAAGTTATATTTATTATGCAAAACACTATGTGGAAAAAAAACGAGTTTTCAACAAATATGGATAACATTTGTTTAGTGAGACTATGAACTTGTTCTTAGAAACAGTATCGCCTCCATCACATCCTCTTTCATGGATGACTTCTACAAACATGAACTCAGAGGAAAATCAAACTAAAACATCAAGTAGTATACAGAGAGAACAATCCTGCCTTAATCCAGTTTTCCTGATCTCTCTAGCAGTTCTAAGATAATTGGAGACATTCCTTCCCTGATCTCTAGGGGAAGCGCTTCACTACTGAGCACAATAAAAAGTGCATCCACATTCATCTTAACTAAAAGCCAACATCCTTCTATCAGGAATAGAACAGACTTTTATAGGAAAAAAATATTCAGCACATAATGCAATTGGAACAATTTATCATATATTTTTGGAGTTGGTCCATTTTATCCTGACTCTGACCCCTTATCTCTGCAATTATTTAGATCATCACTTTATTCATGTGTAGCAGTTGTCGGCACCTGTTCTTGTGATCACTGTGTGCTCTTTATACATGGACATACATGAAGTGCACAGTTATATACAACAGATTGCCGTCTATTCTGCATTTCATTGCTGCAGTATTGCAGGACGCCAATCTACACCTGAACTGCCTCACTTTCTACACTGAAAATCTGCATAGGATTCTGCAAGACAACGTGTATCTGAAATCCTCATTCCATAGTATGTGTATACTTATTTACATTTTTTCATAAATAGGTTTAAATTGCCTCTAGAAATTTTTTTTTAATTAAAACCTTTGTAGAAAGTCCAAAAAAAAACTATGGAATGTCAATGAACAACTTTCTTTATTGGCTTTAGTCTTTCATTGGTCTGTGCACATTTTCACACATTGTACTGTAGCTGAATACCTGCTTTACCTTTATGGTCTTGTGCCTATACTCAATGCATGGAATCATTGACAAGTCATGACGCATTTCAAGTCCTTCCTGTATGTGTAGACAATTAGTCAATGAATTATATTTTGTTGAATACAAAACTTTCACAATAGCTGAAACTGTCTTCTTCTATCAAGTGTACTTGGGCATGATTCACTAAACAAGCAACCTGAAAGCTTCAGTAAAATCACGTGGCATGGAGGACAGTGTGTTAAGTTGAGCTCTTTTGTTGCTTGCTGACACATAAGCATACACTATACTGGCTCATTGCGCCTAAAGTTAGGAATTAACACAAATTTCAGGTTTGAAGTACTAAAAATGCTTAGTTCACAATGACTCTTAGATTGTTAGAAAACTAAAACAATTCACATATTGCGGATAGCAATATGGACACATGTATGGATGAAATACTTCAATAATAGCTACAATGCAAACTATGAAACTATGAACATTGCAAACTATGAGCACTCTCCTATAGAAAAGGGAAGAATATCAGGCCAGGAAAATGGACCCTTGTTCTAGGTAACTGGCCACTTAATAGAATGAGTCCCCTTTTAAATAGTCCATGTTTGCCTAAAGAACAGATAGAAGAGGTTCTTAATGGAATATGCCTTTCAAATCTGTGTTTGGAGTTGCATTCACTCAATGATGGGATGCGGGGGGGGGGGATGTTTCATTGTAGTCACAGCAGTTATCTGGTGTTACTCACAGAACTGTCACATTCTCCACATTTCCGACTTTTATACAACTTTTTCCTACCTACTCTACTTTATCCTTTTTCCTACTAATGCCAGATTTATCAAGGCAATCCAGATGTGCAAGTCAGATTTATGACGTGCACATTTTTTAAAAGGTTGCAAATTTGGCCGCAAACCCACTCCAGTCCCCTTCTAGCATGGGAAATACTGAAAAACTAGTAACAAGAAATCTGTGGTTTTTGAGCCACTTTTCAACCAAAAAGTTGCAACCCACAGCAGACACGAACACCTCTTATGCTGGATTTATCAATCAGTCTAAGTCGCTATGATGACATGCTACACAGCTCCCAAAACTAGAAACGGTTGCACAATGCCTAGCTAATGATACTTCTGCCCAAAATTAGTTACTTAATTGTTTAATAAATAATACATAAAACAACTTCCCACACACAAACACTGCAAATAAGATTAGTACATAGTGCAGGATTTGTAATCTCAAGCCCAAGGCTACAATCAAGTTATCTGTACTAATGGTTATTGTAATAATAAGGACTGGATGACACAGTAGGCAACCAGTACTGCATCCTATGTTACTACAGAGTTCAGTGTATAAATGTATGCAGTAAGCTCCCCCTGGTGGTGGCTCAGGGCACACAGCATCTTATCTTTTAAATCTTCATCTGGGTAGATCAGAACATCTCCTTTGCATTTAAGGTAAAGCTGCCCATACACATTCAACAACTGATGGCTAACAGCTATTTTTCCTTAATTTATCATGTTTATTTTAGTAGGAAAGTCACTACCAAGAACTAGGAACAAGGCATCCAGAATGTTAGAAGCATGCACCTGCCATACGCGTATGGGAGAAATGTTTTCTTTTTCTTTTAATTAATAGAGAAAATGATTGCTTCTAAATTTAATTAATTATCAAAAAGTCCATTAGCAATCATCAAGAGTTATCATGAATTCTAGGAGTCCCACTGGACAATTTAGTTGTAGACAATAAGGCTGGGACTACAATGTGATCATAAAATATTTCTATAACCCCCCCTTTCCCCAGCACGAGGAGTAATAACAGTCAATTGGGTTGAAGTAGGGATGTAGGGGGAGTAAAGGAACAGAAGCTTGAACCAGTATTTGGAAAGGAGGCGTGTGTTAGAATAGCCTCAGAAGCCACTGAATCAAAACAGCTCTTCCAAAAAGTCAAGGATCAAGCAGCTGAGGAAAATGCAGGTTACCATTTCCTGGAGGTATTTTTACGAACATATTGTTTTTGAGCAACCTAATGGCAAAGTCACTTTAAGAAATAATTTAGACGATGCCTTGAAGTGCATAGATTACTAGGACAACTAGACAAGTCAGATGTAGGGATTCTATTTATATTACAATGAGAAAACACTATATTGAAAGCTTCCTTTTATAGTAAGTCGACCCAGTGAAAATACAATAAAGCAAACATCCGTTAGAACTGTGTAAATGGTAGGACTAGCATATGTATTGTATTTCCCAAGTATACAACCAACTATTCATTGTTACATTAAAGAAAATGTCCCGGGGGTTATAAGGGTACGAAACGCTGTTTTCTCAAGACTTGTATGGTTGCACCGTCATTTGTTATGCCAGCGCTGTGTGCAGGCATTTTATCTTTGCAACTGTACGTGTTAGGGAAGCATGCCATCTATATTGTTTCTCTATTGGAGCTATGATAACATGTCACTGTAATCCTTAGCATACTGACAAAAGTGTTCTATTGAAGGGGAGTATTGTGCTTCTCTTACCTCCAGAAAAAAAAATTGGAATAAAAAAATATTTTGAAAGAAAATAGCACGTCCATCACAATCTATCTGTAACTAGGCATATATACAGTAAATAAATCATGTCTGCACAAAGTGTCCCGCAAGGAAGGTGATAAATATTTTCCTTTCTTTTCACAGAACAGATCCTGTGGAGAGATTGTCTACACAGCAATGAATAATCAATTTATCACACTGTACACAGGATTGTTACAGTAAATGTATGTTAACTTATTCTGCTGGATTAAACATCAAGTCCAACTACAAATAAGCCTCCTAAGATTTCAAAGTGTGGACACAGTACAGACAAACACAGGTTTACTGGGGGGAAAAAGCTTTTCCATTTTTTTAGGCCTTCATAAAAGGAAAAAAAATATTGTGGAAAATCTGTTCTAAATTAGGTGGAAAATATGAGAAATCTATTGGACCTACTATAGCTCCCTGTTGTTATTGCCATGAGTGTAACACAATATAGGGAACAATATTTTCCAATTGTATGAAAAGTGCCTCCTCATAAAAGAGAGAAAATTATTTATTTATATTATATGTATATATGTGTGTGTGTGTAATTTCTGGTCACAACAGGTGCAGTTTAAGTAGAGTGGGTGAATCCATAATATATCAAAGATTGAACTTGATAACTCTAAGTCCAGCCGCAATTTAAAAATTTAAATAGTAATTAAAACTTTGAAGCTTTTTTTTATTTTGCAAAAATGAATAGAGTTAATAGTAAACTCTGCAATATATGTCATTAACTGAATACTTCATTTTGTTCTACTTTCTCCTGTAGCAAGATGTATATCTTAGGTTCACCTATTTCAGTCAGATAAGAAGGCTAATGATAGACTCTTTCCATACCTAAAGAATATTTTCCCTTGATGGTTCAGCTCTATAAAGAGAACAGACTATTCAGAGACACTTTATCATGTCCCTTTATCTCTCATCTGAAATAAGGAAGAAAGGCAGGGGGAAAAGAAGGACACATGAACAGATTTCTTTTATAAAGTATATTACAAAGTTTACTATTATCAACTGCACTATTGATTTATGCAGTTTTGTTATAAGTTTAGTTTTAATTTAAATGCCTTTTACTCCTGCTACACACAAGGATAATGTTACACATATCCCCAGGGTTAATAAGTAACACTGTCTGCAGCTTTGTATGATCAAAAATGCTGGTAGAATGCCTTTAATGGATGCCTGTTTTATTTATAAGGAATATTTCAGATTATAAAATGGAACAAGCATTGTGGCTGCACATTCATTAATGAAGGAGTACTGGACATACTATATACTAGTGAATGTGACGAGGTAACACAGTAGTACACATTCACAGATTGCTAAAAGTGCACATCAAAAGTAATAGCTTCCCCTCATTGACACTCCTACTTCCAAAATGAAATACATCACAAATGTGTTATAAATGTACAGTATATACTACTCACGGGTAGCACTTTATATGCATGTAGTTCAACGCAGACTAAGAAAATACACATACCTTTGAGATTTTCTTAAGTATCTTTTACTGTCTCTATTTAGAATTAGAATATGTAGGTATTTCTTGGCAGTATTAGGTTTCTGGGAAATGTGCCAACAATTCAATGTTTGTTGTTAAGAATAATCTCTGATCATAAATGTGAGGCTTACAATGATTTAGTAATACAATTTTACCGTATATTTGTGTGTCTCCATATACAAAGAGATAGGTTTGGATGAAAAATGCTTCAAGTTGCAGGTCTGTACTGGTAGTCATTTATTCAGGTACTTCTGGATCACAAGACTGGGAACAAAACTTTCCTCAAGTGTTTTATACGCTTTTACCAAAGTTAAGACTAGACAGTCTTAAAGGGACTCTTTCAGGGCAATTTAGGACACTGAACTACCCACAGATGGATATGGACCGGTTAGGTGTCCCAAACCTATCAATATAACCTATTATCTTAATCATAAACATGTTGGGGATATATGCACCCCTGGAGAAAGTCATACACTTTTTGGTCCATTCTTTTTCCCACAAAAAAAGTGAAGTCAGGTGTTAATTATAAGCTTATTATGAGTGCATGCACTGCAAAGCCTTTTTTATGAGATGTTATCCTACTTTATTTTTGGTGAATTGAGGACAATGATTCTTTTTCAAAAAGGAATAAATCTAGGTACAGCATTGTAGCCCTCTCTACAGGTCAAGAAAAAGCCGGAAAAAAAAGCCAGAAAAACAATAAAGGGTATTTATATGTATGTATTGCAGTTATTTTTATGTTTATAAAATGTTGCAATTGCACATTAGTATATTTACGCCTATTTGTTCGTAGGTAACCCACACAATTTTTTTACTTTAGCCAACTTACTTCAGAATAGTTGTGTTAATTCAGATGCAAAGACAGATTTATGAAGTGTGACTGTCCAAGGGGTGGAGGTTGGTAATACAGAGGGGATGAGTAGCTGGAGGGGATGTGAGATGGTGGAGGTTGGTATTACAGAGGGGGTGAGGAGCTGGAGGGGATGTGAGATGGTGGAGGTTGGTAATACAGAGGGGATGAGGAGCTGGAGGGGATGTGAGATGGGAGGTTGGTATTACAGGAGGGTGTGAGGAGCTGGAGGAGGCTGTGAAGTGATGGAGGTTGGTAATACAGAGGGGTGAGAGCTGGAGGAGGCTGTGGAAGTGATGGAGGTTTGGTATCAAGAGGGGAATAGGACTGAGGGATGGAGATGTGGAGGGTTGTTTACAAGAAGAGGGATGAAGGACTGGATGGGAAGTGAGATGGTGGAGGGTTGGTATTTAACCAAATAGGATTGTTGTACGGGACGGATGATGCTGTGATTGATAGAGGTTGGTAATACAGGGGGTGATGACGGGTGGATGTGAGATGGGGAGGCTGGTAATACAGACGGGGATGAAGAGCTGGGGGGGATGTGATGGTGAGGCTGGTAATACAGATGTGATGAGGAGCTGGAGGAATGTGAGACTGGTGGAGACTGTAACTACAGGAGGGGGTAGGATAGGGGAGGCTGTTATATGGTGGAGCTGTATAGAGGGGTGAGATCTGAAGCGCTGTGACGTGGTGGAGTCTGGTAATACAGGTAGACTGAGGAGCTGGAGGGGTGTGGGGTGGTGAAGCTGGTAAGACCGTAGGGGTGAGAGCTGGATGGGATGTTTGAGATAGTGGAAGCCTGTTGGTAATACGAGGGATGGAGCTGGAGGGGAATTGTGAGTGGTGGAGGCTGGTAATACAGATTGGGTTTAGAGCTGGAGGGATGTGATATATTGAGGTTGGTATACAGAGTATGAGGGAGCTGGAGGGGATGTGGAGACATCGGGAGTCTTGGTATCATAGGGGATGAGAGCTGGATGGGGGCTGTGAGATGCGGAGGTCTGGTATACAGATGGGTGGTGATCCGGATGGGATGTGAATGGTGGAGCCCTGGTAATACCTATGTATGAGGAGCTGGCGGTGATGTGAGATTTTGGAAGGTTGTCTACAGAGGGGATTGAGAGCGGGGGATGTGAGATACTTGGAGTTGGTAATACATAGGGATGAGAGCTGGTATCTGGGGGGATGTGATCATGTGGAGTTGGTATACGATGGGGTACGGACGGGAGAAGCTGTGCACGTGGTGTGCGTTTTGGGTAATACAGAGGGTGAGGACTGGAGGAGTCTTTCCATGGTGGATGCTGGTAATACAGAGGGGGCGCGGGCTTGGTAGGAGCTGTTATGTTGATTGATGTTGGTATTACTAGGGGGTGAGGAGCTGGAGGGTGTTGTGAGAGTTGTGGAGGTTAGATACGAGGGGATGAGGAGCTGGAGGTGATTTGAGATAGTGGAGGCTGTAATACAGGGGGTGAGGAGCTGAGTGGATGGTAGATATGGATGCCTGGGTAATACATGAGTGGATAGCTGGAGGGGAGGTTGGAGATGGTGGAGGCCTGGTATACAGAGGGTATGAGGTTCTGTGGGATGTGAGATGGTGGAGTTGTCATTACAGAGGGGTGAGGACTGGATGGGATTTGAGATGGGTGAGGTTTGTAAATACTAGGGGATGAGAGCTTTTTTTGGAGAAGGTCTGTGAGATAGTGGGGTTGTAATACAGAGGGGATTGCTGAGCGGAGGGGATGTGAGAATCGTGAGCTGGTTAATCCCAGAGGCGGTGAGGAGCTTGGGTGATGTGAAGATCGTGGAGGTTGGTATACAGGGTGGATGAGGATCTGTAGGTGGATTGTGTGATATGGAGGCTGTTATACAGAGGGGGTGAGGCTGGAGGGGCACTGTGAGTAGGGGACGTGTCTGGCGGTACTACAGAGTGGATGAGGAGCTGGAGGGATGTGAGTGGTGTAGGTTGGTCAACGAGGGGATGAGAGCTGGAGGGGATTTTAATTGGAGTTTGTAATACAGAGGGAGTGAAGTATCTGGAGGGGATGTGCTATGGTTAGGCCTGGTAAACAGAGGGGGTGAGACCTGGAGGGGATGGTGATATTGGAGGCTGTTATACAGAGGGTGATGAGGAGCTGGTAGGGGATTTAGATGTGGAGCTGGTAATACAGAGGGTTGAGGACTGGCGGGGAGTGAGATAGTGGAGGTGGTAATACAAGGGAGTGAGGAGGCTGGAGTGGATGATTGTGGAGTGGTGGTAACGAGGGGATGAGGTGCTTGGGGGGAAGTGGGATGGTGGAGGTTGGTTATACGAGGCTGATGAGAGCTGGGGGAGATGTGAAAATTGTGGAGTATGGTATACGAGGGTGTGAATCTGTGAGAAGGCTGTGACGTTGTGGAGGTGGTGAGCTACTAGGGGGTGATGATCTGGAGGAGATTGAGATGGTGGAGGTGGTAAGACAGAGGGGGTGAGGAGCAGGAGGGATGTGAGATGGTGGTGGTATAATACAGCGGTGGATGAGTAGCTGGAGGAGGCTTTGACTGTGGATCTGGTGAATACAGAGGGGCCGCGGGCTTGGAGAGGCTCTTGTTGATGTGGTGGAGGTTGGTATTACAGAATAGGGGTGAGGAGGCTGGAGGGGGTTGAGAGAGTGGAGCCTGGTAAGACAAGGGGGTGAGGAGCTGGAGGGGATGTGACATGTGTAGTTGGTATACAGAGGGGATGGACGGGAGGAGGCTGTGTTACGATGGTGGAGGTTGTACTCAGAGGGGTGAGAGCTGGGAGGGATGAGATGGTGAAGGGTTGTATAGCAAGGGGGACTGATGAGCTTGGAGAGATGTGATATGGTGGGAGGCTGGTAATACAGAGGGGTGCGGAGCTGGAGGAGAATTGTGAGATGGTGAGGCTTGTATACAGCAGTGGTGAGGACTGGAGGATGTACTACTGAAGTTGATGCTGGTATACAGAGGGATATGAGCTAAGAGTGCTGTATATGGTGAAGGCTGGTAATACAGAGGGGGTGAGGAGCTAGAGGGGATGTGAGATGGTAATACAGAGGGGGCGCGGGCCTGGAGGAGGCTGTGACGTGGTGGAGGTCGTTATTACAGAGGGGGTGAGGAGCTGCAGGAGATGTGAGATGGTGGAGGTTGGTATTACAGAGGGGATGAGGAGCTGGAGGAGGCTGTGACATGGTGGAGACTGGTAATACAGAGGGAGTGAGGGGCTGGAGGAGGCTGTGACGTGGTGGAGGCTGGTAATACAGAGGGGGTGAGGAGCTGGAAGGGATGTGAGATGGTGGAGGTTGGTATTACAGAGGGGATGAGGAGCTGGAAGGGATGTGAGATGGTGGAGGTTGGTAATATAGAGGGGGTGAGGAGCTGGAGGAGGCTGTGACGTGGTGGAGGTTGGTAATACGGAGGGGGTGAGGAGCTGGAGGGGATGTGAGAACATGCATACTCTATGTTAGAGGCTAGCTGGCTCATTTTGTCCTGGTAAGGGCTTTGCAGATGGGTGAAACTGTGATATTGCCTTCAGTCCGTTGTATATATTCCTTAATATAATTTCGCCCCTTACCTTGGTGATTGGTTTACTACCATTATTACTCAGTGCTCTGTATGACAGCCCAGTGCGTATATTATACTGGAATGTTCCCTATTTCTCTGTAATGTGTATGTACATGCTTTTATCTGAACGTTGAAAATACAGTAAAAACTTTTAGTAATGGAAGCTCTATTTTCCTTATATTTGGGTTGCACTTTCTAATACAGTTTACAGGACTACATTCATAGCTAATGAAAGAACAGGATTTCCTCGTCATGCGATTTCTGCGTAGTGAAATATAATTGTATGATATGAACAGTTTAATTGTCAATAAAAAATTTAATTAAATTAATTTAATGAAAGTGGATTATATAATACATAATGTAGGTAAAAATAAGAATAAACCTGCTTACCTGACATCTTTTTCAAGCTTTGAGATCTGGTCTTTATGAGAGTCTATTTGGGTGTCTCTTTGACGAACAGATTCAATGAGGTATTGGTATGGCTGATGAACTTGACTTAAGAGGGAGTTTGTTCTATCCAACTGTAAAATGTGTCAAAAATAGGATGTGTATAAGATGATTTATACTTGGATAAACAGCTGAGTACTTCCAAAATCCTCCATCTTTCTACACTTCTATAATAACATCTTAATAATCTGCTACACTTCACCCCATAAGCGACACTACTACTACCCCTATCTTAGCACTGTCTGCTGTTTTACTTGGATTCTCTTCTTTGTTTAGGCAACTATAGTTTTTGCTAAAGGGAAACAGTACTGTAACATTTTCTACATTGTACTGCAAATGACATTCTGATAGCGCTTTATTGAATTACTATGTTAGCTTAACGCAGGCACCTAATGTGAGAATATGTAAACCGAGTTAATGAGTCACTCTTATTCAATATTAATAATACATTCATGCTACACTTTGTACTAATCCAGGGTGGAAGTTTTTTTTAGAGGTACAGTGACAAGGTACATGTATTGCTTATTACTTTAATCATATGGTTATGTAAATGATTTATTACAACATTACTATTACAGTACTGGTAATAAAACAGTCATAATACAACACAGAGAGTTTACAGGTGAACTTAAAATTAATCCACCATGAAAATCCATCCTGATAAACGAGGGATCCTTACTTATAGATCCAGGTACTAAGACCACGGTGATCTTCTTATACTTGTTATTCATGCCCCCCCCCCTTCCTTCTAAAATCAACGTTTAAAATCATGCAAATGAGCCGGAGGGGCTACCCAAGCCCCTTTATCATCTGGCTTTACAGACTGTAACACTGGCTTGTCCTCAGGAGGTACTCAATGCACCAGACTGTAAAGCCAGATCACAGTAACCCCTCTAGCTCATTAGCATAATTTAAAAAGTTGATTTTAGAAGGAAGGAGCCATGGATAAGAAGATTACCACAGTCACGGTGCCTGGATCTACGAGTAAGGGGTTTATCATGATAGATTTTCAATGGTAAATTTCCTTTAATGCCACTTTCTCTAAACTTCTGAATGCTCAGGTCCAACTGTTTAATGTTTCATTACTTTTTGCCCAACTGTTTTCAAATAAGGACTTTGAAAACACAACTGGGGTTTGACCAATGAGTCACCCCCAATAAATGTCCTAGTTCTATAAAAATTAGTATCTAAACCAATACCTAAGACCTAAGATCAAGACACCTAATTGATCAGAAGTACTTTGCCATTGTGAGGCTTCTATCAGGATGTTCTCAGGCATAGAAGTGGAAGTCCTCTGGTCACATCCCTCAGTGATGACAATTTCATTATGAATGATTCCCTGCAGAACTGGATGATGGAACTGGAACACAACCCCAGATACATTTAAGGGAGGCAAGAGGCACCCAAGGGTCACATCAGACCATTCTAAACCATTTACATCACTGTGGTCTCCAACTAGACAACTTGTAAGGTCACCTGAGAAGAATGGGGTGCCATAAATGAGGAGACAATTTGTGGAGTGGTGTGACCTCATAATCAAGCTGTAATTGATGCTTAAGGCCATATGACAAGTTATTGAGACATTGATTATTTGTTTTGTAGGCTTTTTTTTCCATACATTGTTTGAGATGAGGAAATCACCATTGCATGTTTCCACTTAAATGGCCTTTCTTGATATAATATCACTGCAGCGTGAACAGCACTTTGCATAAATTTCACACAAAAGTCAAATATCCCTGAGTTTTTTGAGTAGTGTTAATTATGAACTTGCAGCTAAAGGTCACCAGTGATGAATTGTGGTGACACTGATGAAAGTTCACGTCATCTGTATTAACGATGGTTGTTTGGGGAAAAGAAGTGTTTTTGGATAATATGGGTTCAAAGAAATAGGTGTACATGAGCGCGGTCAAGGGCAGCACACTTCATTTCATTGTGCATGCCGGACACCGGACATTGAGGCTTCACCAGGCACATCTGCGGACCCTGGCACCTTCCCACTCCGTGTTGGGAGAACAAGCAGAAGTAAGCTTATGCATAAGGCCCTGAACACCAGCTGTATAAAGGCATGCTTGTGGTTTAGTGGTCCTGGAAAGTTCCAGTGATAGGACTGTTTGTCCCCATACAGGGAAACGTGTTAACAAACACTCTTTTTGTGCATTCGTAAAAGATACGCCACAAATGCGCTTCGTGGAAAACCCCTTCGAGTTAACTTGTCTTACATAGGAAAAAAGTCCTCATTATAAGTTTGACAGTTGTAACTTTATTAAATGTTTCCAAGATACTGTTACGTAAAAGCAAACACATATCAATGTTCTATGGGACAAAGGAGCCTGAGAACACTGACCATGCCAGTAAAGCAAACAAATACATGGCTGTGTTTGCACCATTCACTATTCATTGACACATTCTTATTTGAAGATCTCAAATGCTTACATGCTGTTCTATGTATTCAGTGTACAAAATCAAAGCGAGCTAATGTGGCATGAAGTATTAATATATGTGAAAGTAAATTAATTAAAATAAAGTCATGTATAATGCATATTAACAGCTTTAGTTGCAGGTTAAAGGCAACTTATCATTGTATAAATGCAGTGTACTCTGCATGTTATAGAACAAGAGGAGGAGACTGACGTATAGCTTTGTGGGTATACTCCAAGTATGACTTGCATAATATTATTAGTATACAACTATGCTATTAGAGTTACATCCATTCCCAATCCAAATCTATCCCTTCCCTTCCTTGGTTGAACTTGATGGACATATATCTTTTTTCAACCTTATTATGTAAGAAGGAGCTCAGCTCCTGCTGTATGAACAAGCTGCAGGCAGGTTAGACTGCATTCTCATAGACACAGTTTCAGTTTTAAGAAAATCAACTATCAAAATTAAGCATGGTAAACCATAGACCCAGGCACTGTGATTGTGGTAATCTTCTAATTGTTACCCATGTTCTTCTTACTTCTAAAATCAACTTTTATCATTATTTTTAAACCAGAAGGGCTCATGGGGGGTGCCATCATGTTGTAGATTCACTTCTCCCTCTCACTGTGTGCAGGCACTTCATCTGCTAGATTGGGAAGAGGGAGGGGGAAGTGCTGAGGGAGCAGAGGGGAGAGTGAAACAGAATAACAGCTTGTGAATCTACACCACAGAGGGGTTCTGGTCATACCCTCAGAGCCCTTCAAGCTCATTATCATAGTTTAATAGTTGATTTTAGAAGGAAGAGGCCATGGATAACGTGGCCCATGATCTATGAGTAAGTGGCCCTGGTTTATCATGCTTGATTTTTTTTTATGACAGATCTCTTTTAAGTAGTTCCTTAGTACTGTGAGCAAATTGGAGCCTAAATGACATTATTTCTAAGAGGAATGTGAATAGATGTAATTCATAAAATATAGGCAATAATAAAACAATTGCCTGTCACTTTTATATGATTTAGGACCATCAGTATTCTACTACAGTGTTTCTCATCTCCAGGCATCCGCTTTGGACCTCGGAAGGTGCTCTGGTGATGAGCTGAATGCATGACATTTGTTCCCCTGACATACCCAGTTAGTGGAGTGTTGGGAAGTTAATATTTGGACCCTTCTCAATTGTTATCAGATTCAATACTGGATGACATCATCATATACAATACTTTTTCTGATTAAGGATGGTAAAACTATTTGTGGCTGTCATCTATTATTGTCCAGAGGAGTCCAAAATAATGGAAGGGAATAGTAAAATTATCAATAGGATAATTAACAAAACTGTATCATAGGAATAGGTAATTGATAGAAAAGATATGAATATCCCTTTAACGGACTATAGTACATAAACCTGATTTTAACTTGGAAACAACATAGGCATTTGCCCAAAGAAATATATGTATGAATGTTTCTTACACTTGCCAGTTATTTCTTCAATATCTTATGGTATGAAAATACAATCCATAAATCACAGATAATGCATCAGTAAGATAGGCATGTGCACATTACATGCTCCATACATAACTGGTTGATCGAGAATGTCACATTTATGCTTGAAAACTGAATATGACTTATTTCTGGAGGGTAATTTTTCTTTTGATCTTGAATCTATATTTCCATTACAAACAACAGACAGAAAAATGTCTGACAGACATCTGTATGTCATCTTCAAAGAAGGCCATCCCGACTTTAGAGTCGATTTACTTACTTCCAGTGAAACTTTTGTAGTTTGCTCCCTCTGGTTCTCCAAATCTTTAATGAGTGAGGAGTTTTGCCTCTCCAGCTGCAGAAGTCTTCGTGCCAGGTGAACACTAACAAGAAAAAGTCATAAGAACATTTTAAAAATTCTGTGAAGCAAAGTCTTATGCTAGGCATATAACCAGGCCATTCCCCTCAACTCCTTCACTCACGTGCTGACTCATCAAAGCTCAGCTCTCCCCTATGCTTATATACACTCACCAGCCACTTTATTAGGTACACCATGCTAGTAACAGGTTGGACCCCCTTTTGCCTTCAGAACTGCCTCAATTCTTCGTGGCATAGATTCAACAAGGTGCTGGAAGCATTCCTCAGAGATTTTGGTCCATATTGACATGATGGCATCACACAGTGGCCGCAGATTTGTCGGCTGCACATCCATGATGCGAATCTCCCATTCCACCACATCCCAAAGATGCTCTATTGGATTGAGATCTGGTGACTGTGGAGGCCATTTGAGTACAGTGAACTCATTGTCATGTTCAAGAAACCAGTCTGAGATGATTCCAGCTTTATGACATGGCGCATTATCCTGCTGAAAGTAGCCATCAGATGTTGGGTACATTGTGGTCATAAAGGGATGGACATGGTCAGCAACAATACTCAGGTAGGCTGTGGCGTTGCAACGATGCTCAATTGGTACCAAGGGGCCCAAAGAGTGCCAAGAAAATATTCCCCACACCATGACACCACCACCACCAGCCTGAACCGTTGATACAAGGCAGGATGGATCCATGCTTTCATGTTGTTGACGCCAAATTCTGACCCTACCATCCGAATGTCGCAGCAGAAATCGAGACTCATCAGACCAGGCAACGTTTTTCCAATCTTCTACTGTCCAATTTCGATGAGCTTGTGCAAATTGTAGCCTCAGTTTCCTGTTCTTAGCTGAAAGGAGTGGCACCCGGTGTGGTCTTCTGCTGCTGTAGCCCATCTGCCTCAAAGTTCGACGTACTGTGCGTTCAGAGATGCTCTTCTGCCTACCTTGGTTGTAACAGGTGGCGATTTGAGTCACTGTTGCCTTTCTATCAGCTTGAACCAGTCTGCCCATTCTCCTCTGACCTCTGGCATCAACAAGGCATTTCCGCCCACAGAACTGCCGCTCACTGGATGGTTTTTCTTTTTCGGACCATTCTCTGTAAACCCTAGAGATGGTTGTGCGTGAAAATCCCAGTAGATCAGCAGTTTCTGAAATACTCAGACCAGCCCTTCTGGTACCAACAACCATGCCACGTTCAAAGGCACTCAAATCACCTTTCTTCCCCATACTGATGCTCGGTTTGAACTGCAGGAGATTGTCTTGACCATGTCTACATGCCCAAATGCTCTGAGTTGCCGCCATGTGATTGGCTGATTAGAAATTAAGTGTTAACGAGCAGTTGGACAGGTGTACCTAATAAAGTGGCCGGTGAGTGTATATATATGCAGTCCCCTACTTAAGGACACCCGACTTGAAGGCGACCCCTAGTTAAAGATGGACCCCTCTGCCAACTGTGATCTCTCAGTTGGACAGGTGTACCTAATAAAGTGGCCAGTGAGTGTATATGACACCTATAATGTAACCATATCAACATAGACGACCATCTATAAAGTTATTTCTACAAATCACAGACTCCAGCGAAGTTCAATAGGATTCCAATGTTGTTTTCACTCTCCAGTGTTCCAATAAATTCAACACCCTCTTCCAGTATAACTGGCAGGTGGTTAATGCAGCTTTCGGTGATGTCACTAATTATTGCCACGGTTCTGGTTATTTGCATCATTACGCACATAGTAAAAGTTATGTTTTAACTTCACTCGAACCACCATTTTAAGGTTCAAAAATAGCCCAGACTATTTGCTTAACTATTGTCATCGATTCAATTCTTTGGCCAAGCATTTGCTCGGGAGACAGGAGGAGGTCACAGATGCCTAATCTATTACAAAAAAGTTTGATGTGGACATTTTGTAATTTAAGGACTTGTTCACTACAGGAAACTAAAATCACAGCCAACTAACTATGAATTTATCACACTCTTCTGAATAGGTCTATAAGCTGCATCAACGTAGAGTCATGTGAGGTGGCACTGACTACGAATGCTTCAATACGATTAAGTGTTGTCTGGTAATGACATGAAACCTCATGGTAAATCTTTAGGCCCCTTCGCATTACAATTAAATGCAATATATTTCAACATATTTTTCACTAGAAAATGGTTGTACTGGGTCCATGGCCATCTTTAGTAAAAAATATATCAGTTGCGACTTACATACATATTCAACTTGAGTGCTAACCCAAATAAGTAAATAGGAGAGTAAAATAGCAGTAGTTTAAAGGAAATCTACACATAATTCAAGGGTTGTAAACCATGCACACTACATGCAGGTGTATGTCCCCTCTTGCAGGATCCACTATTCGTTTAGCTTCATCTCCCCTTGTTTTTTTTTAAAAAAAAAAGTTTTTAACAATTATGCAAATCAGGCTTATTCGCATAAATCTTTAAGCCTTTTTCTTTGTAAAAACAAGGTCATAAGAAGCAAAAAGAGAAGGGATCCCACTAGAAGGGGACACACACCAGCATGTAAGTGTTCTTGGTTTATAATCCTTGATTCTGGTAGTAGATTTCTTTCAAAGGGGCATTCCCATCTGTGCATTCATTCACATTTAATTTAATTCATCTGTCATTTACAAACATTTCTTTGGATGTCATTAAAAAAATCCCCCTGTGTGAAGATAAGTTCCCATAAATGTAGTCATATGGTCACTTAAAAACAAAGGACAACTGTTCTTGGATACGACCGCTGCTGCTAGAAGTGACAGCACAAATACTAAACGCCCGAAGTTACTGCATGTCCATAGCCATCCTGTGGTAATGAACGCAGAATCCAGGTGGTCACGCAGTGTTTAATAGCGGATACCTGAAACTGCTGCCATGGTGCAGGGGTGGTAAGATTGATACATTTATGGGAAATTATTTCCACACAGGAACCTTTTTTTTTATAACATGCAATTGAAGAAGTGTTTATAAATGGCAAATTAATTCAATTAAATGTGAATGCACAGATAAGAATACCCCTCTTATTTCATAAATTGTATATATTCTAAAGCACAGAATAAAAATGTAATTGTTAAAGCAATTGTGTAAAGCAGTCCTTTGAAACAGAAAACATCGAAACAATGAAATGTCCAAACCAGAGACCTGATCTAAACCCAATAGAAAACCTCTGAAAAATCCTTAGTGACAAACTTATGGCCAAGAAACCCACAACAGTCACAGAACTGTGGAAGAGACTAGAAGCAAAGTGGACCAAATCCCACCAGAGCCGTGTGAGAGACTGTGATGTCCTGTGGCTGCAGATGTGCTGAAGTCTTTCACAGCAAAGGCCTGTGCACTTCTGCTGATTGGTGACTGATGTCACCTGCAGAAAATGTCATTCTAATCTTTCTCTGTGCTACAGTCATTGCTGTTCTATTATTTTGATCACCACTTTTTTTTGCAAAATAAATGCTTTATGTCAATATACTTTGGTTATTTTGTTAAACTGCCATAAAATGTTCATCAATGGAGAATACATTATTTCTAAAAAAGTAATCATACATTGCGCTTTAATTTTGATCTCCAGTGTAAATGTACTAGAGGAGCACAGACCAATCATGCAGAGTAATAGTCAGAAATACCATTGCTGTTAATATAATTATGCTGTATGGCAGAAATGACCACCCAACAAACAATAATCTCATCATTTATCAGGTGATCCTTGGCATAAGTCATTTATCAGGAATGACACACCAGAAGAAAGTTAATTCCAAGTAACTGCCCTGTGTAAAAGGGCCTTAACCTTACATGTGGCCATTATATTGTGCATTGTGGTTTTAGCAGTTTTCCCCAAGGCAGGTTCCCTCTGTAATTATAAAACACCTCCATAAGCCTCTCAAACAATGAATAATAAGCCCTTCACAGTTAAGACCAAAACAAGAAGCAAGACACATGTCTCAAAGCAAAATGAAAAAATGTAAAATACAGTCATGCCAACAATAAAAAGCAAACAAGCGGGGGTCAATTAGGACAAAATGTCCCTATGCAAAAAAAATAGAGCACCCCAAGGCAATCTATTCATATACCCAGTTTCCCTGAAAATAAGACCTAGTGCAATCTTTTGATGCTTAGAAATAACCCCCCCCCCTGAAAATAAGTCCTAGCAGCAGTAATAGCTACAGCTCTCGCCACTTCACACATTATTATTGGTAGATCGTTTACATACTCCAAGAGGTTGAAGAGATTGGGACCAATGATTCTAAAAAAAATTGAGTTACATGAAATTAAACATGAAATTCAGAGTTTGGAGAGTTTATGATGAGGGTCCTGAAGATGAGGATACAATCGTCTTAAAATACTAGACAAATGTACCATGGATTGTTGTACATGGAAATAAAGTCACAAGGAATTCTTCATGGAATTCAGATTTTGGCCGGTTATGCGGAGGTAATTGTGATGGCATGACACATACAACATATTAATAAATGTAGGTTTTTTTTTTGTGCAACAATAAATTAGAATTTGTGGTCAATGAAAAATAAGACATCCCTGAAAATAAGACCTTGTGTCTCTTTAGGAGCAAAAAAAATAATTTTAGACACGGTCTTAGATTCAGGCAAACCAGGTATATGTCAAATAAAAATTCAGTCAAGAAAAGTTGTTCATTGTTATATAATTACTATAACAGAATATGGTCCAGTTCACATCTTTGTTAGGTTTTCAGTTATTTCCTTCAGTTATTGTGTGCCAAAACCAGGAGTGGTCAATAACAGAACAGTTGCAAGTCTTTCCATTATCCCCAGCCTCATCTGATTTTGGCTCACAATATCAGACCTGTGAACTGGCCCTAATATCTGTAAAATATTCGAACCATAAACCAAAGTAAACAAATTGTGAAATCATATACTAAGCACTCGCCTTATACTCAGGTTTATAAAAAAATTTGTACTCACCTCAGTACATTCACCCCTGGCGTCCTCTTCTCATCCGGTGCGTCTTCTCGACACAGCTGCGGCCTCCAGAGGAATGTCCATGGTGTTTGCCTGCACGCACGCACGCACGCACACGCGGCATGACGTCCATCATCGGACAGCGACACGCTGCGTCGTAGTGTGTGCGTATGGGCAGGCAGCATAGACGTGCCTCTGCCCGCACTGCCGGGAAGATGGAATATGCAGGGAAAAGATGAGCCGCAAAGAGAAGAGGGCGCCGGGGGTGAGCACCAGAGGTGAGTACCAAGTTTATTATTTTATCATAAAAGGGGGCACTGCTGGACAATCATTTTTTAAAGGGGGTACTGCAGGACATGTATTTGTAATTGGGGTCTCTGCTGGACATCTATTTAAAGGGTGGCTCTGCTGGAAATTACTTTAAATGGGGGCTCTGCTGGACATTTTATTTTAACGCGGGGCTATCTGCAGGACATTTTATTGATGAGGGGAGGCTGCTACTGGACATTTTTTTTAAAGAGTAGTTGCTGCATTTTTCACCCTAGGCTTATACTCGAGTCAATATACTTTCCCAGTTTTTTGTGGCAAAAACAGGTACCTCCGCTTATATTCGAGTATATACGGTAGATTAATATAAACCGATAGTAAATGGATGCAACAAACTACTACCACTAGTCATAATGCTTACATATCGGGTAGATTTGGGCCAAAGTACAATCACATTTCTTTGATCGTAAAAATAATAAGGCTGGAGATGCATCTCTATACATGTTATTACACATGTGACCATTACTGGCATGTAGTAGAATAATAATGGCACATGTCTTCAGACACCTGTAAGGAGGTAGCCATGCAGAGCATGATGGGAGTCTCTATGTGACCAGTTTCTCTGCAACTGAATCCACAAAACCTTTACAAAGCAAACACATTCACCACCATTATAAAGGTGTACAAAGCAAGCAAAGAAAAAAGGCTTAAACCTAAACCATTATGTCAAGAATTGAGCACTAAGCACAATATGTATCTTCACTTCATTTGCTTTGAAAAGCTTAATCATGAATGCTAATGACAGGAGGTGAAATGTCAGGACAGGAAAATGTACAACCAGAAAATCTTGTTTTCTTCTTTCAAGATGAGCCTTGAGTGAAATAAAAACATTATGCAGATACTTTTCAAGTTTCATCAAGTTTCTGTAATGTATAAATTAAACCTATGAAGAGCAACCTGTCCTCAATCCGCTGTTAAGAAATGTCGGAGACAACAAAAATCTTCTTTCCCCATGGAAAACTTTAACATTTAAGTCAATATGAGTTATCATTGAGGCAAATTAAGAATAAACCTCAATTTTCAAGAAAAACGGGAAACAATGCTACCAACATCTCTACAAAACACACACCCAATAAAAAGGGGTAAAAGATTCTTGCAGATCTTTCAGGACATTTTCATACACTGCATGTAAATGTTACATTAGGATTTTAGTACCTCTCTGACTGCACTTATTCCTATTTACTTTTCATCTGGGAAGAAACTTCTTTAAAGGTTTGTCTGTCTGGCACAATGACTACTTGTGAGAAGGCTGCAATGACAATAACAGGATTACACCATATCCATCAGCATTAAAGGGAGTCTTGACAATAATAATCTGCAGGCAGTGCTAAGTAACCACCGTGGATATCTGTGTAACCATATATTTGTGTGTGTCTATCGAGTAGCAGCAGGACTGTGCTAAGTGACCTTTTAAATCAGGGTTGTAGCTCCTGCAAGTGCATTGGGTGGGTAAGCGGGTCCTAGTGCTGCAACAGACGCAGCAGTGTTACACTGCTAGCTTTATCAGAAACCTCAGATAACAGTAGCAGACACTGCCGCGATGGACACTAGAGACAGTAAGTGGTCCGACCGTCCGGGATATTATTGAGAGGGCGGTCCGAGGCGCCGCGTCTCCCACGGCCACTCCATAGGCCGGCAGTGACTGTTGAGCGTCATGAGTCACCACCCTTAGCCCTGAATAGTGTACACCTCAGCAGTGTCTTCTAGCGTTATCAGAGGTTTCCGATAATGCTAGCAGTGTAACAATGCTGTGCCTGTTCTAGCCTTAGGAGTTGCTTACTTTAGTAAGAAGCCCCTAGTGCCAGTTTTACAGGTGACCGGTCCTCTTTAAGCTGTAACCATTTAAAGAAACCTGGTGGCAAGTGTTTAACTTTCCTATACAACATTACGTTTTATCCATTCAAATCAATAAGTTGCCCGAATAATGGAGGTCAGGAATGGCCCTCCAGCGCAGAGTTCCTAGTATCCATCTCCATTCTTGCAAAAGATGATGAACCTGTACAAAGGGCCTTCTTGTATTAAAGGGACATAACATACTCAGCAATTAATAAATTAATTCTAAATATTGCTATTGCTGTTTTCTCAGTTTTCACCAAAATTCTTGATGATTTATAATGGGCAGAATTATGAAAGTAACTGTAGTTACCCAAAAAGAACACCAGACCAGAAAAGGAGTAAGTGCTCAGAGGACTATAAGAAATCTATAACTAAGCATAGCAATGGACATATACAAAAAATTTGGCAACAAAAGAATTCTGTAATATCTGCAATCAATAAAAATATAAAAAATAGTTCTCCAAAATATACTGTGAAATCCCAAGATGACAACCCAAGTTACACAGTGGACAATATTAATAGTGTATGGTCTCCGAACATCTCCTCTAGACACGAGTGTGGTCATCGCCAGGGGTGGTCTCTTCCTGGTTAATTGTGACTTTCACTCTAGACGAAAACTCAAGTTCTAATCTGTACCCAGGTATTAATCATGTGATCACAAGCCTTAAGATACCTACTTTCACTTTTTGTTTATGTTTTACCTACAGGATATTGTCTATTCTTGGTGTCAAATAGAATGGAAAGGCAAATTCCTTTTGTCTTTGTGAGAGAAAAGAATACAAGTTGTATTGAGTTTTCTCAGTAGACTATCCTACACAATCCCACTACTCAGCATTTATAGCCTTGAAAAGGGTTTGCTTAGCTGCTGGGAATATCCTTAAAGGGAACCTGTCAGCAGAGATTGACCTAATAAAGCACTACCGCTATGTTGAGCAACAGATTAACACATTCCTAACCATGTTTCTTTGATGAGCAAATGAGGTGCATCATCCAGAAAAATCAATTTTGAAGTGAGATGTAAAATGTTTTTAAAAAGCCAAATACGCTGAAAATTTTGTACTGAACTCGAGCTCTAATTTCCTCTGAATGCTCCTGTTGATGATCCTGCTCGATCATCACAAGGTGGACTCATGTGAAGACTGGTGCAGAAGAGACAATCTTAGTTGGGAAAGGTTACATTCAATGCTGAACTCTCCAACTCAAGACTTTATGCAAACAATTTACATCTGGCGGAGGTCTCCATGCTGCATCATGAAAGGAACATGGAAGGTGTTTAACTCCTTGACAACATACTGATAGTGGTTTATTGGGTCAATTTATCCTGATAGGTTCCCATTAAATTGAAAAGCAAGCCACATTACCAATGTTTTTGAGTTTCTAGTGGAAAATACTAAACATTTCTGTACATACTTGCCATAAAGCCAAGTATACTGGGTTTACATATTTACTTTACATTTATATATAGCAGAATGCTAGGGTTTAGATCTTTACTTTACAAATCTAGTCAGATTCAGTGGATTTCATGCTTCCTGGGTATGAGCTAAATCTATTGCCAGATGTTGAATCATGGCACTAGCATCAGCCAAAGGTTTTCCTGTAGCAACAAGACAGGACAGAAAGAAATCCATGTTTTTTATAGTTGATATATTATTAAAGGAACATGTTATGATAGATGAAAATACATAAAAATCAATCTGCCACGATAGTTTAGAAGCACTGAGGAGTAACATACATGGTAATGAATATATGCATGCACTTTATGCATACATGCAAGATGTCCATATACAAGTCTCAGCACGGACAAATATCCTGGGCTGAAAAGGGGTTCAATGTAGCAGATGGGTGTGAAAAATGTTGTGTGAGAAACATTGACTAAAATCCAAGTAGTTTATTTCAATCCATAAAAAATAGTGGAGAAAGGTATGTAATTTATGTGTCCATGTGTCCTTAGTCATGAAGTTACCATGAAGCTTCTGAAACGTGTAAATGGACACACTTTTCTGCACCGTTTTTGGTTTGAAATAAACTACTAGGATATTCAGTCTTGCTAGATACCTCTTCATTTTTGAAACCTATGGAATATATAAACTAAGCCTACTGTAACAGCTTCCCCCACTTAGAGCATTCTACCTGTTTGTTCCCCCTTTGAAACAAGGCAAGAGAGAGTGGGGCAGATTTACTTACCCGGTCCATTCGCGATCCAGCGGCGCGTTCTCTGCACTGGATTCGGGTCCGGCTGGGATTCATTAAGGTAGTTCCTCCGCCGTCCACCAGGTGGCGCTGCTGCGCTGAAAAGCATCGGAACACGCTGGAGTTCACCGGCTCGGGCTGAGTGAAGGTAAGTGCAAGCTCCGCAACAGATTTTTTGTTTTAAATGCGGCGTTTTTCTGAATCCGTCGGGTTTTCGTTCGGCCACGCCCCCCGATTTCCGTCGCGTGCATTCCAGCGCCGAGGCGCCACAATCCGATCGCGTGCGCCAAAATCCCGGGGCAATTCAGGGGAAATCGGCACAAATCGGAAATATTCGGGTAACACGTCGGGAAAACGTGAATCGGGCCCTTAGTAAATGACCCCCAGTGTGTTTGAGTGTTTGATTTTCCGGCCATGACTATGGTGCACCAAAATGCTCACAATATTTCTCTCTCTGAAGATCTAGAACTAGTTCAGTTTCACTTATCGTATATACTCGAGTATGAGCAGAGTTTTCAGCACAATAAATGTGCTGTAAAACCCTAACACGGCTTGTACTCGAGTCTATGAAAAAAAAAAGCCCTCTCCTCCCCCCTCTCCCCCCCCCCCCCCCCCCATGCGGATCCACTTCTGTTTTTAGGTCCGGACCCATCTTTGGGTTCCCGCGCACTGCGTCGCACACACCATGACATCAGCTGCTCAGCATGACATAATGGTATATGCGGGGCAGGGGGGCAGGCACTGGCTATATACTGGGAGGCAGGCACTGGCTATACACAAGAGGGCTTCTGGCTATAAACTCGGGGCAGGGGACTGCTGGCTATATACAAGGTGGCAGGCACTAGCTATATACAAGGGGGCTCCTAGCTATATACAAGGGATCAGGCACTTGCTATATACAGGGCCGGCGCCATGGATCCAGAGATATTCAGGTTTAAAGGGAGGTGACATTTTTATATATAATAATCACTCCCGACGGCAGTTTAAAAGTTAATAGCTCTGTTTTCCTGACACTCAGAAACACAAATTTGGATTCATATAAAAGAGGAGACTCTCTTCTTTCATAGAAGTGAGGTTCTAGGTATCACAGAGCCAGAGATACAACTCTCTGAATTGTGCTACACCCCCCTCCAGATTCTTAGCCATCAGGCTACAGGGAGAATTTGCTGCACGTCACAGATAATGGAAATATTCATTTTATATGTTACTACTTTTTGATAAGGAATAATATCAACTAATAATCATGTTTTAACACTTCTCTATGCAGAACTATCTAAGAACACACTTTCTCTCTTATTGCCTTATATTTTGTGTTATATATTTTTTTTTTTTGCGAAAATTGACTGATACGATGAACATTCGATCTTCTTCGCCTAATGTGGCTACATATTAACACCGTGACCCAGAACATGTCCATAAAGCTATATAAAAGTTTTTCACACCATCCTCTATTATTTACACCTATGTTATGACGTTCTCACTCAAAATCTTATGAAGTGCGGAGGGTTCTGTTATTGTGCGGATAAAACAATGGCGCACATCTAAACGTGACTTTTATTATCTCATTGGCTTGGTTTATGGATATATAGTTATTTATTTGGGTCACCATTGTGTAAGGGAGCAAACAATGATACATCTGTGTGACGCTCAGTGCAATTTTCAGCAAAAACAGTTTGGTGTCCCCTGTGGATGTAACGTTCCCTTTGCGGCATATTTTGGTGAATATACACATGTGGTGTCTGTATGATCTCCTCACATCTTACTGTTTTAGGAAAATCTATTTTATTTATATAAGTATTCTGGATTTGTACATATTTTAGAGGAAACTTTGAATGTTAATTGCCAAATGCATCGCCTGGTTGTCTGCTTTCAAACACATGTCCACATCACATGTCCTGCACCTGCCTGGGCAGGGTCATGTGATGTGGACATGTGACCAGCAGCCATCTTCTGTCCTGCAACGGACCGCGCGGAGGAAATTAACGGACTGATTAAAGGGCCAGTAGCATTTTAATTCTTCAATACAGTCTATGTCATCAGCATTTTCTGCTAAGGGGAGCAAAATATTAAATAACAACTAATTACACATTAGCTTATATTTTGAGTGCCCACTTGTATATGAATTATGCTGATTCCTGGAATACCCCTTTAATCTTGTCTGTTCATAAAAGTAATTTAATAATGAACTTCACACATGCTCTTATAATCTATCTATTTAGGAATTACCTAACTGCATGAAACCATCCACCCCTACTACCGTCCAGACCAGATCTCCCAGGGGAGCAGATGCTGTGTTGCAGCATAGTTTACGCAGGCTTAGAGGGCTACTTCATGACCATCAACTGACGGACACATAGAGACTATTGCTACCAAGTGACAAAAACTATACCTTCTATTCATCAGCACACAATGGGGCACATGTATCATAGTTTCAGCTAGCCAAATTGTCTAATTTTAGCCACTTTTGCAGTTTTTGCGCCATTTTTGCGCCATTTAACTCTGTTCTTTTTCAAGTACGCCTTGGTCTGCACCTTGTGCAGTGTGGGTCATGTATCTTAACTTTCCAGATATTCTGTGCAACATTTTGCCGTTTTTGTGCCATATTTGGCGCAATTCTGCACCTGGTCGAGGGCAGGTGCAAAGGAATTTTTTTTCATGGACCTGATTTTAACATGTAAATTGGAATTATTTATAGGAGATAGATAGATGATAGGGAGATTGATGGGCAGCACAGTGGCTCAGTGGTTAGCACTACAGCCTTGCAGCGCTGTTCAACATCTGCAAAGAGTTTGTATGTTCTCTCTGTGTAAATGTGGGTTTCCTCCGGGTCCTCCGGTTTCCTCCCACACTCCAAAAAATTACTGGTAGGTTGAATAGATTGTGAGCCCCATTGGGAACAGGGACTGATCTGGCAGCTCTGTGCAGTGCTGCGTAATCTTTGTGTATATACAGGCAGTCCCCGGGTTACGTACAAGATAGGGACTGTAGGTTTGTTCTTAAGTTGAATTTGTATGTAAGTCGGAACTGTATATTTTATCTTTGTAATCCCAGCCAGAACTTTTTTGGTCTCTGTGACAATTGGATTTTAAAAATGTTGGGTTGTCATAAGAATCAATATTAACACTAATGCTTCATTACAGGCACCTGTGATAACTGTTACAGTTGTTTATTGTAGCCTAGAACTAAAGTACAATAAATTACCAATATCCAGAGGTCCGTTTGTAACTATGGGTCGTATGTAAGTCAAGTGTTCTTAATTATGGGACCACCTGTATCTCGCTTTTTCTCTATTTTTTAATCAATCTCCTCTCTCTCTTCTACTGTATTTATCTCTCATATCCATCTCCTGTATATATCATCTACTTTATAGTTCTGCATCTAGAAATCTCTATCATCTTTCATATTTATCTTCTATCATAATAATTATAAGTAATAATACCTTTATTTAAAGAAAGATGATGGAGATTTCTAGATGCAGAACTATAAAGTAGATGATATATACAGGAGATGGATATGAGAGATAAATACAGTAGAAGAGAGAGAGGAGATTGATTAAAAAATAGAGAAAAAGCGAGATATATACACCCTTCCCCACTATAGCCATCCAAATGAGTTCCCAAGGGTGAAAATCTAGCGAGACAGCAAAGCAAAAGTAGAGGAACAAACATGAATACTGTCTTCCTATGGGTGTGACGTATCCACACATCCAGTAAAATCAACTACCGCAGCGAGTAGAGGCCCAAAGGGGTCATCCCCGGTGCGGTGACCCCCCTTGGGCAATCTACATCATGCTAACTCCTCTGCATATGAGGAGTAGGGATGCATGGCACTCGAACCCCATCCATGTATGTAACTGAGACTACTGATCTGTGGAAATAGTGTTCTTGCAGTCAATAGATCCCTGGCTGCTGTCGCAGAAGGTACTGAAAAACGCCCAGTCGTTACCAGGTCTTGAAAGGCCTCTGACATTCCAGCTAACTGACAGGACATCATTAGCCAGGTGACAATACTAGTATTATAAAGTATTTGGGATTTACACATGCACTTGAGAATCGTGCCTAAGATACGTTACCCTGGCTATGAACTCGTAACCCCTACTAACCCTACTTTCCATTGCTCCCATGAAAGCATTCCATTACAGAAACAGCCCCCTAGATGTAATGAGGCAAATCTCTAGTCCAAATACCTGCTATGTCTCTCCTCCACTCTTCCTACTCCCTTCAGAGGGTCAATACAGTAGTATAGCATACCATAAATGATTGTAACTTTCACAGTGGCATTACAGCCACCTTTACAGTTCCCCCAACGGCTGTACAGAGCAGGTGGAAGGGCTGTAAAGGACCATAACATTCCACAGATTTTAGTAAATTAACTAACCTTTGGATATGTTCTGAGCCATCAATCCCATGTTGAACTCAACCGCTGAGACCTGCAACTGAGCTCATGTTGGTAGAAGCCAATCCAGCGCAGCTCCTGGTTTTCCTCAAAGAAGTTAGGGTGTTGTCCCTAAGGCCCACCACTCGCAGCTTGGACTGAAAATCATTGTAGTACGCCCACTCAAATATCGCAGCCGTCTCTTTTGTTGATAAACTGGCACTGACGCTCTGAAACTCAATGGAGTACCTAGTAGTCCGGAAATAGTGATATTTTAGAACCATTAACCATAGATCGGATGGTTACGCGGCAGCTTAGAATAGTGTCTCTATCTTGGAAGTGCAGGTCTTTGGATACAATGGGCTGGGACCACACACTTTGTAGGGGCCTTGTGGGAACCGGGGTGGTGCCCTTTCTATGGCGTACAATGTGGAGAGCGCCTCAGCAGCAAATTCTGTAGCAGCCAATAAAAAGCCGTAGTATTTTGGTCCTTCCACTGTTTCGGGAAAGCCACCAGGAGTCATTATAGTCTGGCCCTGTTTTCCAAATATCCGTTAGACCGGAGAGCCAAAGGATCTCTTGTGCAGTCTGGAGGCCTTTTTCCCCATATCATCTCTAAATCAGAGTTGTGCTGCCTACTGTCGTGGGTTCTTTCAGATATGTGTGGAATCATGCATGAGCACTGTAAGTTCTTCATGCATGCCTCTAGCTGACGCCCCCGGAGGCCATGTCGCGTTAACTTTGCCACAGCGAACAGTATATCCAAACGAGGTTTAGTTCTCTGGAAAGTCCAGAGAATGGTGCTTAGACGATGCTGTTGGGGAGCTGAAGCAGGCTCCTAGATGTACCATCAGAAGTTTGGGCATCCAGGTTGGGAGTATTAGCTAGTCAGTCTCCGCCCTTACTGAGTTGCTCGTGCTCAGTGATTGTCTCCTTAAATTGTTCCAGCCGGTCGCTTAATTTTGCGCTGCCGCCTTGTGCAGGCCGGAGTAGATGGAGTAGACGCGCCCCAGTGCATTAGAAAATTTGGAGGTGGCAGGTTTTAATGGCCGCTTTGTTTTTTTACTCTGCATTTTCCGAGACCAGAGCCCTGGTTAGTAGATCTCTTTTTATACATTTGGGGGAGCTTTGCTATGCGGTCCCTACAGCATACTTGATTAGGCCCACGCCCTCCAAACGGCCCGTAGATAAGTAGATAGTCATGGAGCCTGGATGAGCACGTACCCCTGGTTTATATGGTCGAGTTTCAGAACTTTATTCTGCTGACAAAAGCGCTTGAGGCTTGTTTTTGTGGGAAGAGAGAATCTCACTTTAATTTAGTGATATAGTGAATGTAGGGAACTTGTTCATTCCTGTTTTTCTAGACTAGAGACCATAAAACTGCCTCTTGTATATTTTTTTTTATAAAGTACACTTTTGTAATGATTAAAATTCTTGATAGCAAGGGTCACTGAAGCCATATTAGTGATACCAAATATGTACATGTCATGAAAGTAATAAATATTATGCTTATTATGCTCGTTAAAAACAACCTTCCAAATGCTTTGTGAGAGTTTGTAACATGGACTGTTTCTGACACTGGCTGTATTGTTGCACTACCCCACTAGTAGCAACCTTGTGGCACTTATTTTGGGATGTTATCTGCCTGTGGGCACTGGAAGGCAGGGGTGGTTGAAGAAACATAGGAGGTGCACAGTGCATCCTCGTGAAGTATTTATTCGCAGAAAGAAACGTGGAGTTACAGCCTGTATTCAGCTTTTAAACAATCGCAACTAATCCGCCAGTTACATCATTGGGAGTTTCTTCCTGTTTCCCCAGGTGTTGTTGTATTGTTTTTATTTCCAGTGGTAATCATTGTAACAACAGTCGAATATTCACATAGGCTTCATCATTTACCACGTGTGTTTGTGGTTGTTAACCATCAAATGCAGTATAAAGGACTGCAATTAAATTCATGATGATCTGTCCTGACCACATGTATAAGCATGTGCCATATATTCTAGATGTATTAGCTCACTTATGCCATAAATGTACAAGGAGGGATAACATTGTTTGTTATAGATAGGCCAAATTCGACATTTTAGGCCTCATACACAAACGTCTGTGGGATGTAGGTGGACGATATCCGCTCCATAGACGGCAATGGCGGCTGTGTGGGTGGTGGCACCGAATCAGCGCCGTACACAGGGAAAAGATTGAACATGCTCATCTTTCACCGTGCTGGTCTGCGATGCTGTTTTTACAGAGGGTTGAATGTACCCTTAGGCTCCATTCACACGAACGTATGGGGGACGTTTATACGGCCGGCGTTATATTAATAAACTGAATATATACTTCCCCATATCGCACTGGCCTCACGGAGCGTACGTGCTGCATCGTACCCGTTTACCCTGTAGAAAGAAAGACATGTTAGAACTTCTACAGAATACGCTCGGTGTGATGTGTATTTTATGGGAGGGCAGGGGTGAGCGCGCTCTCCCCCTCCTCCTCCACAGTGCCGATGTCTGCCCGCCGATGTTTTTGACCTGTTATATTGCCGTACTAGTGATTTACAGGACATCTACCCACAGATTTTACGATGGCAAATCGGAAAATGCTCGTAACTATTCTTGTGGGTAGGATTTTTTTTTTGGTGTTTTCTTAAATCGGACAGCATTATTTACGAAGGTTTATAACTATGTAAATGAGCCACAGCTCCCTCACTTCGCTGTTTAATTATAGGCACGCCCGCCTCCTGCGTTCTCCCGCCCCACCCCAAATTTGAAAAGATTTTTTAAAAAAATCTCCGTTTTTTAGTTTTTCATTTTCGCTGTTACACTCCGCTTAAAGTTTCTAGGTTGGAGCAATTTTCCCATGTTGATGAAACGCTTGAAACATATATTTTACAGGGCCTGGAAAGCTTTAAGGGAATTGGAGGCCTAAATTACATAATAAACCCCATAAATTACCCCATTATAGTCCTAAAACCCCTCAAACATATGAAAAAACCCCCAACTTTAAGAAATTGAAACCCTTTAGTTGTTTAACATGGGTTAAAACAAAATGAAGTGCAATTTACAAACTGTAAAATTTTTGGAACACAATACATTAGTATTGGCCAAAAATGAAACGCCCACCATGCCCCAAAGTTGGATGTTCTCTCTTGATATATTATTTCTCAGAAATGTCGGATCCTAACTAATGTCTTGGTAAACACACGGGGCACCTGGCAGGCATAGAAAGGACGAGAGCCATTCAGAACAGCTTTGGATTGTATTCTACAAGCTATAAAAAAATTTTTTTTTTTAAATTGAACATATGAGGGCTTATTTTTGGAGAGATGAGAGCTAATTTCAGGTGACATCATTTAGGCGATCATAGCTAATCCATGAGATTTTATTAAAACTCTCTTTGTGGGTGTTAGTAAATCATTAAATTTGTTTAGGGTTTTTTTTAGCTTTTTTGAGGCGTTCACCATTACCCTAAAAATCAATATGTAATCTTTCTTCTATAGGTCAAACAATTTCCGGAGCTCCAATTTTAATTTCTTTGGTATGGTGACTTGTTTGGAATAACAGAACTCATTTGTGAGAAATTTGCCTGTTTTTTGCATTGCCGTGTTCCGAGAGGGGCCTATAGAGATATAGATATATTTTTTTTACAGAGTTGTCTTAGGAATTGTTTTACACTGTACACTGAACATTTGATCACTTGTACAGTGTAATAGAATGAATACTAATGCTGATGATCTAAACAGCATCTGTTGAAAGGCATTCAAATCAGAGAAAGTGCAGAAGAACAGGGCACTACCCAAGTCTTTTATACTGTGGAACACAGTGCGGAGATACTACCCGGGTAGTAGGTCCGTTCGCGACTCCGACGGGAGCGTTCCTGCGGTGGATTCGGTCGGACGAGCTTCACTAAGGAGTTCTCGCCGGTCCACCAGGATGTCGCTGCTACGCTGAAGTTCCCCGGAGAGGCAGCGCTGGAATGCCCTGAAATTACTGTTCCCCGGCCTATACATGGTTGCAGGTAAGTGCAATTCTCGCAAAACAATTTTGTTTGGAATGCGGGGGTTTTCCGGAATCCGTTGGTTTTCGTTCCCTTAGTAAATGAACCTCCAGTGTGAACTCTCCAATAAGACGAGGACCGGTACATTCTCCAATACGCTGGTTGTAATGGGATCTATTGTGGTGCTCTGTTCCCAATAGAACAGCCAGTAGTGGAAAGTCCAAGAACAGGACGGCACTCATTTCTCAATCCACGATTCCTTTATTCTAGGGTTAAAACATAAACAAGTATGAGGACGCCGGGTCAACAAGGTAACAGCCTGTTTCGCGCGTTTAGCGCTTGTCCAAACATCCCGTCATGTCCAGGACTCACCTTCTAACAGCCTCTATGCATACCTACTCTTGCATCTGTAGTTTACCTTGTTTTTAGGGATGAAAGTGTGGATGTGAGGAATTCACGGCAAAAAAAAATAAAACAAAATTTGTATTGGCACTAATGAATGTAATTTTACGTCGCCATGATACAGGCACCTCCCCTTGCTTATAAGGGTGGAAGTCCAGGACATGACGAGGATGTTGACAAAGGCACTATACGCGCGAAACAGGCTGTACCTTGTGGACCCGCCGGTCCTCAGATTCTGTTGATGTTTTTTAACAATTGAAACATAAAGGAATCGTGATTGAGAGAAAGAGAGTGCCGTTCTGTCTTGGACTTTAATCTGTTGAAAGCAGCCCTGGTGGGGTCATCCTTGGACCCACGGCTGACATAGAACTGACGGCATACCTTTCTAGCACGAGGGTGCCGATCGGGAGAGAAGTACCATGACCAAATTGACCACTGTGTCATTTAGGGTTAAATTGCCAGGATTGTGAGTATTTGATCCCAGCAGTTACTTGCGGGAGCGGCTTTCACACCACAGATGAAGCTCCCGCAGTGATCAACGATGACCTAACTGTACATCATGGTGCAGTAACTCCGAACATAACCTAAATTAAAGACTGTAAGCTTCTTGCGAGCAGGGGTCTCATTTCCTATTGTTCATATGTCTGGGTTATTACTTGAATTGTTTATTTTATTTGCAGGATTCTTTAATAATTATTTGTTGCCCCTAATTTATAAAGTCTACAGAATTTGGCGCGTCCCTTGGTGAAATAAAGATTATAGAATGGAGGAGAGTAATCAACTGTCTAGGCGAGAAAACTGTATATGTACACCTGAATGAGTGACCACATTACAGAAGTTATAGACATTTTAGGCGGTTTCAATTTGTCCGAACAAAGGGGACCGCTGCCCAAACCAAAATTGAAGGCCTTGTGTCGAAAAAAGTGCCGTTACCCGATAACCACCCAGCCATCATTTGCCGGTGATTGGTCGCTGCCAAATGCACTGAATTGCGTTAGAATATGCCCGCCCTTATTCACCGATTTCTTTTTTTCTCCCTGGGCGGCTTTCTTCTTGTTCCCATAGAATAAGAATGCTTGCAGGAAAAATTTTGTTAGCTCCAACGAGGGAAGTCATTGCTGGACGAGCGTTATTGGAGCATCGACAAATCTCATTTTTTTTGGTAGGGGTTAAAAAAAAGTGTCATGAATGTTGGGAGCAAGTGTATTCTTTAAAAGGGAGATACAAATTATTATTATTTTTTTAAATGTGTCTTCATTTCTAAACATGGGATATATTGAAAACGCCCTTGTAAAGTGATTATTTTGGGGTATGTGCCAAAATTCCAGGAGGGCCTCCCAATAAACCCCTGAGGTACGGAGCATAGCATTTGTCGACAGTCCTACAACCCTGTAAATGTGTTGTAGATGTCCTTTAAGTTTATTGTATAACTTGTTCCATGACAACCACAAATTTTGAAAATTCAATTGTACTCTGGCCAAAAATATTTGGTCTGGGGCTACAAGTTATTAAAATAACCTGTTCCGACTTGCATACAAATTCAATAAGACCAAACCTAAAAGACCATCTTGCACGGACCTGAGACTGCTCTGTATATGGAAAATTGTATAAACCTATTTCATTACACAAACGATTATTTGCAGAAAGGTGGACAACCCTTTAATATCTTTTAGATTTACTGTATATACCTACATAGTGGAGTATACTCTGCTGCGCTACTTACATTTTATGTGTTTTCCAAGTGTTGTTACATTCATGGCCATATTTGGATCATGCATGAGAAGGATGCTGTTTCATACTAAAGACATGAATGCTTTAGTGCCATGCCTGTAGATCCTGACTACAGTTTTGGAAATGCTCACGTATTTCAGCCGCAAAGGAGGATTGCTCACATTACATTCATGTGGCTTGCACGTAAGCCAAGAAGCAGACTATCTGTGTTACTGGGAAGTTCTCCTGCAGTCCCTCCCACCAGGCAGTTTCTAAGGGCAACACCAATAGGCTCCTTACACATCCTTACATGTCTGGTGTAAAGCATTACTAGTGCCCATTTCCAAAAGATAGCTATAACGCTCTTGAAGTAATGGCTTCAGCATCTGGTTTCATATCTTGTGCTTTTATGTAAAAAAAGCAATGATGTGGTTCTTACTCCCACCACAGTCATGTTATGATAGCCCAGCATAAGAATAAACGGGTCCAGAAGGGACTGTGTAGGAACAAGCTGCAAGAGCAAAAAAGGCTTGAAGAAATTCCATTTTATAATAGGAATATGTGACACATGACAAATATCCCAGAGTTTCTTACAAGTGCTTTGAAGATATTAGGCTGTGGGCTGGAATGTCAGTATCCATAGAAAATACAGAAAGAATTTATATGTTGCAAAAGATGTCCTAAAGTAAATTTTGCCCCTGCTAATTAAAGAATCCCACTAAAGAGAATAAGTAAGAAGATTCACTAAGATAAAAGAGCTTGTTCAATCTGTCACCCAGTCCTTGTGTATTAGCCACAGAGATGCTTATATCACCATAGTGAAGGGTTGTTAATCTGGTCTGGAAACACTGCTCTGCAGTAACAGAACCATATAAACCCTATAACTTCTGTTGTGGTCTCTGCTTCTTGTGATGAGATGTATATGGTTTGAGCCTTTTCTTTTTGCGTGTGTATATAAAAGAAATAGATTTACCATATACTTCTGAGAAATAATGTTGGCTCAAGTCATATTATTAGGTAATTTTTTTGGTTTGGTATTACAAAAGTGTAGCTGATTGGCCTTAAAAGAGTAACCTTTGAATAATTAGTTTTATTTTTCAGAAATGAATTAGAGCAGGGGATATGGTACACGGTTATAAAGTGTTCGTATATATAATATCCAGCTGCAACCTTTTTCTGCATATAGGACTTCTTGTTATCGATTTCCAAATGTGAACGGGGCTTCGGGTCCTGTTGAGAAATGGAGCCTGGTGCCGCTTCATATAGTCATAAAGAGGAATTGATGGACTCAATACTCGTAGAAGTTATGTTTAAATGCATATTCTTATTTTATCCATTTATGCAAATACAAAAAAAAAGCAACCGGTAAACAATTTGTTGGAATGCTCCATGTTAAAAAATGTGTAGAGACCAGCAGACTTATGCGTTTCTTTTTGCTGTGAGGTGTACTTGTTTGTTCTGTTTTGTCCTCCTTATTATAAACTTAGTTTGTTCTGCAAATAAGTATTATTTCTCTTCCCTAGTTTCTCCTTATCTGGAAGCTGTACGCCTGCTTGATATATTTCATCTCTTTTCACCCCTTTTTCCCCTGTACTTCTCCCCCTCCTGCCCATATTGAGCTGTTCATGCTTGAAGACATACTGGAGGTTTCTAGCGTGTGATGACGGTTAGCTTAAAAGCATAAGTACCAAATATGTTTTTGTCCTATCAATCTAGAAAGGTACATAAAAGCCAGATTCCTCGCTGGTGACCTCTCTAAGCCAGACCACTTCAGATTCCTCTGTGCTAAGATATGCTGTTGGTGCTGACAGTGTGCTTCTCAGATTGATAGTACAGGGTTTATCTCACTTTTATTTAGCTTCTGACCATTCTACAGCATCTGAACATAGAAAAAGAAAGATGGACATTCTGAAGATGAGACATCAATGATATGGTTAAAACCAATGGAACTCTCAGCTCTGCTAACTTACCTTATAACGCACACAGAGTGAGCCTCTCCCCTCACCTAGATCAATAAAACACACTTCAGCTCAGTATAAAGGCCTTATCTATCTGTAGTTCTATAGTAGTCTCTGCACACTACACAGCTTGTCTGCACACTGCATGTGCAAAGAGAGAAGCTTTTGAGAGAACATCCAGTCTAGTCAGAAGATTTCTTCAGTCTTTATCCATTGACAAAAATTTGTTCAACACCAGAACTGAGACAGTTGAGAATTATATCTTGTGAAAGCTGTATTTTTGTTATATTAAACGTGAATTGGAATGTGTTATTTTGTTATCCTGGGTGTATTAAGAATCTTGTATTCATGGGAATACTTTTTAACTATTGAAGAAGACAGACGGAAGGAAAAATTGGGGTCCAGTTCAACACATGAGCATTGTTTTCTAGGAAAGAAATGGACTAACCATCTCCAATGGCGTTCAGGTAATAGGAAGAAGGCTGGGAACAGGCAAAATGGACTCTAGTAGTAGATTTCTACCATGCTAGTGCTACAAACTTCATGAAATTTGCCACCAAGACTATGACCGTGCACCTGTGTTGTAATTCATTGACTTCTGTTATCTATGTGGCGATGCTTTTATATGTTAAAAGGATATGAAAAAATTCCTAAAAATTATGATTGAATAACCACAATTCCTTTAAAACCTTGTTGAACATTATGACACTGCTAAAACAGACACCAACAAAGGGTGCCTCCTTCCTTATCAGCTCATCCAAACAGCCTGTGAAATGTCCTTATTTATTATTGAACGGAATCGTCCTTGTCATTTCTTATCAAATATTTCCAGTTCTACATGGATGCTTTTGAAGATATTGTAATTTACCTTTGTGAAGTGACTCCTATTACCTTAATTATTGCAGTAGTTTGTAATCAATATGTTTCATGTATCTTACAACTACGTTGAATTGCCAAACTCGAAAATATGTGACATATTAATGTTTGTGGAATGAAACTGGCTTTTCTTGCTTCATCTGTTTATCCCTTCGTTTTAGCAGAATACCTTGCTGGATGTTCTCAGGTGGTCGAATGATTTAATGCTATATATAGCCAGCACGCTTCTGCATAAATGGGACTAATCTTGGTCACATTTCCATAACAAGCACAGCTCAGATCATCATTAAATAAGCCTTGTTTCGGAGCCCCTATGAATGACACATCTCAAAGTTTTACTTTGTCACCCTTCTTTGTATATGAAATCCTCCTGTGTACTAAATGTGACCAGTTTATCGCACCCTGTTTTCATAATGTCAATACTTGCTTACTACTTTTGCATATGTATAAAATATTCTACAGCTGCTTGCGGCAGGAATAAATTAAGTAATTAATAAAAGAAAGTTTCAAATATGAAGACGGTAAGTAACGCTCTGACGTCCCACGCATAACCCTGACGAAGGACTCTTTCTCATGGGCTACCAATTTTTTGGGCAAAACCAGTAGCACACTTCATACATGGATTAATAACTCTCTGAAACCAACTACAAAGTACTATATGATTGTTGTTTGGATATGGGTTGCTGAGGTTCTTGAGGGGCTTTTATTTAAAGCGCCAACAGGCACTTAACAGATTTGGGTTGTTTGAATAATAACAATCAAAAATACACATTGCCTCCTACTTGTTCCGGATTCAGGGTGATCTAACTACCTGTTGACGCACAAGAGCGTCAGTGCATCAGTGGCTTATGCAATGAGCCACGGGTTCAAATGATTCAACCACCCACTTTGGCCACCAATTGTCTGAAGTGCTCAATACCGGGCCAAGTTCACAGAGAATCTAGGACCCAAACTGAGATCATGTGCTGGTCTAGGTCATTTTTGGGCTGAATATTACTAAGACTCAAATGTGAACACCTTCAGGGAATGACATTTGAGTGGACAAACCCCTTAATTGCATGCCTGAAGAACGCCTGTTCCAGGCATGAATATTGTTTCCTTTTATAAGAAGTTTACAAACTTTAGGAAGACTCCTGCAGGTGGTTCTCTATTCACGTAAACAGGACTTACGCACTTATATAGAGCCTCAATAAAAGAGCACCCATGATGTCTTTTAATCACTTTATAACCAACGCATATGTCTCATGAATAAATATGAATAATATGTGCAGACAGAAATGGTTTCTGCAGTATTACTTCTACTGATTATGGCATTTTTCCTTTGACATAGAATATTAGGTTGCCTGTTTGAGTGACATAAAACTGATCATTACTATGCTAAATCTTTTCTAAACCTGTCAACTGACATTTGTCATTTGTAAACGTTGTTCGATCAGGTGCCAACATAACATCAATTCACCTCCTCTTACTCTTCCCAGCACCCCATTACCCACAGATAACCCCTTACCACGCCCATTGGTGAAGCAGTTATAGGCCACCATGCAACAAACCTATTATAGGGTGCTGTGATCTGCCCCCTCAGGTGTTAAATACATGCTCACAGCATAGAGCACAAGGTGACACAGTACTCAAACCGATACGTTTTGACCCTTTGATGTATCTATTACTGTTTTCTGCCACAGATTTGTGGCGCGCAAAATTCTGCCACATAACAGGGCCTTTTCCAAGTGGCCTGTCCAAACCCTGAAAAACCCATCCACATTATTTACAGCATGGCCGCCTGTTACATACAAAATAGGTTCATTAGGTTGTTCTTTAGTTTTCTTAGGTTCAATGTAACTGAAACTGGTAATTTGATTGTGCTGTATGGTTGTATGGGAACATCATGTAAAATAACAGTTCATTGCAAGAAACCTTTTGATAAGGTTTTTCAGGAAAACTTTTACATTACAATTTAGTAAATTTTTCACGCATCAACAGAGCTTTCCGCAGAGTTCCAAGTGGCACAGAGGTCCGTCTTTATAGGTCAGTGCCGTTAAGTCAGGGACTGCCTGTTTTTTTGTTTTGTTTTTTTTTTTCATTAGGTTTTAGCCCCTTTGTGTTTTGAATTGTAGGGACAGGATGTATCGCATATACAGTGCACGGATTTCTATTCAAAATGCCTTTTATACAAACCTAACGCATAATCAACTAACCATAGTGAGGTTGTTTGTGTGTATTTCAGACATCCAGGTAACACATAGCCAGTATTGTGCCCAAATTTTTTTTTATACCCTTGCCATTCTGTAACGTAGAATATGCTTCATTGAAAAGAAAGTAATGAAGAATTGGTTCTAGTTTCTCTTCAGATTCTTTATCGTTTTTAGCTAATTGGCTATACGTTACTGGAGTCTCGAGTAATATACCTTCAAAGAGATTCATCATATTCCAGACCTGTTTTGTCATCTTGGAATTAATAACTGACAGAACTCTCTGTACTGAATCTAACAGAAGAAGTGGAGAAATAGAAACACTTTTGTTTAGCATAAATCTGTTCAGACTTGAGATGTGGCTTTAAATCAAAGTTTTGGTGCAACAACGTACAGCAAGTTACTGTAAAGTGAGTGGGTCAGATCTGCGAAAGTTTTCTTTTATAGCACCACGTTCACTCAAGCGATCTATTATGGATTAGAACCTCCAAAAATGTCCTTTTTGAAGTAGTATTGAAAAAGTTTCAATTGCTTGAAATCTAGTATTGATCAGGGTGCATTCACATGGACGTTGATGCCTTGCCACATAAGGCGTTTGCAGGAGAGGAGACGGTAGCGCCTGCTCACCCTCCCCTCTCCATAGAAAATAAAGTCCACACTGCTGTTCAAGATCCGATCATCCATCTTTTGTGGGCTCGGTACGGTGAGCACTGTGTGTGCTCACCAACGACAAGGGCCGCCATAGCCATATGGGGGGATGTATAATCCGGCTGACCAGAATATATATCCCTCATATAACTGTTATTGGCAATATTGTATTTAATTGAGATGATGCCGAACTAGATTTTGTATAGACGCAGTATTGCTCAATGATGTGTTGGTGATTCTATGGAACGATCTATTACAGTTACGAGTGTTGAATTGATGCAATAACAGCTACTTTGTTGTCTCCCATTAGCTGTTGCGGTAAACTTACAGGTATACGGTGTCCCTCCCCTTATACATGAGGGAATTGGTAAAGGGGTATTCCCCACTGGGCATTTGATTAATTTCATTTCATTTGCCATATGTAATGTTTCTTCATTGGATGTTATTAAAAAAATGTTCTGTGGTGAAGAGAACTTCTATCTCTCATAAATGTAGTCCGAGGTTGTCCCTTAGAAAGAGATAGTTTACCCTCCCTCAGATAGACCACCGCAACTGGCACAGTGGTCCCAATATGCGCTATTGAGTCCTGTCGTCTTCCCTGGATTCAGGTTCTTACACCATAGGACTAGGGCACATGCATTAATCTCCGCAACATTTTATATACAGAAAAACTTTTGTTTCTTGTGCAATTTCCTCCAGCAGAGGTGTCGATCCAAGGAGGCAGTCCTGTTTTTAAGGGACCATATGACTACATTTATGAAAAATTATCTTCACACAGGAAATAAAAAAATTTAATAACATTCTCATTAAGAAATGATACTCTATATGGCAGATTAATGAAACAGAATGTGTTGTCGATGGAATACCCCTAAAAAGATATAGGATGACCACAGAATTTCCCTCTTTTTCTCAGTTGCATGCGTGTAGTCACATAATGGTGTTCCTACCATAGTTTTTTTGCCATTTATTGACTGTGTCAAAACGTTTTGGCCACCCTGTAAATTATCCTGTTGTCACTCTCTATTTTAATTCCCAAATACATGGAATGTTCACATGCAACATCAGTCAGTCTATGTGATGTATTCAGAACATGTCTGACCAGTTGGAAATGGTTTTACTTTTATAAGGTTTGATTACGTTAGTATTTTGATGTAACATTATTGTTTGACACATGTATTATTAATAACCCTAAAGGGGTTGTTATTACCATACATAGATTTTTCTCTGCAAGGAGCTTTTGTGTTTATAAAGACTAATATATTTGCTATTTAAATCCTTTCCCTTCCTCTTTTTAGATATAGGACAGTTTGCAGCGGTTGGTACAGAGGGCAAAATGGTCTGAGCTTCTCCCCAAGCCAAGAATCAAATCTTTTGACGGCGAACGGTACCCAACACTGGTGCTGGAGGACCACAGCACAACCTCCAGAAGTGGCCAGTGGAGGTGAGAATTATCAGAAAAAGCTAGAGGACGGATCATATAGTAATCTAGCAATCTAGAGTCACAATTGCTATCAATCACCTTGTGTTACATTTTCTCATTCTCATTCTTAGCATATTTCATAATGATGAACCGATAAGACTTCTTCTGTTCCGTACCTGAGGACACCCAGCGCTCTTTTGTCATCTTTGTATTTTGATTTGCTTTTGACCTTATTTAAACTTCAATAACCGCATCACTTTTTCTTTGTGATTTGGTGCGTTCATGCTCATTTCAATCTTTCTCAGCAAATCGTGACATAAAACACAAAAATGAAAACAATGCATATGTTCAATGCAATTCACTGTCCAGTGTTTTTAAACATTAGTGAAAACTATGTATCTCCCGTCATCTTTACAATCGATCTGCGAACACAAAAGGCGATATTCATAGTATGTCCTGTTCTGAAACAATGGGGCTCAGTTCTAAGGGTCACTGCGGCCACGAACTTTTGGTCAGAAGTACCCCTGACGAGTTCCGTCCAGGACTGCATTTGCAGAGGATTATTGGGGCACGCGATTCGTATGTTTGGTGTCATCGGTCTCCGGTTTTATGCGGACACAAATTGCGCAGCAGCCGATTCGCACTGATTCGGCTAACTAGGGATTTAATATTGAAATTGTGTCACAAGCCAAGCACTTACATGCAACCTGAAGAAATGGTGAACTACGTTGGCCGGACCTGAGCGGGGAAGCGACACGATGCGAGATCAGGCGCACAATCACGTGAAGGTGCCGCCAGGTTTCTCACTGTTCGGACATTCCAGATTGGGGACGCGATAAGTTAATTGCCCAACGTCCTTTTTTAATCTTTTCCCTAACCCTTTTCGAAAACTATACAAATTAATGGAATTGTTTTATACACTGTTGGCCACTAGAGGAGCATTATTTGTGCTGTATCACATACAAGGGCAGAACACGGGGTGGTTTCATTGATGGAGTCATGATTTAAGAGGGGTGAAGATGCTCAATGTTCTGAAAACAGACAATATTGAAGTACTAGGAAGCTCCGAAGTAGTGATTCCCAGACAAAGGGTGTAGCTCGGGGAGAGAGTCCTTGAATATGAGTTGTGCGGTTAATTAAAGGAGGAAAGTAAGCTTAGATCACTGGAGGATTGTAGAGGCACAGGCTGGGCATAGACTAAAATCAGGGAAGAGAAGGTAGAGGTTCAGCAATGTGCAGATCTTTGTGGGGTGATCATTTGATTGATACAGAAGGTGATTGGCCAGTCAGTCAGCCAGATGACACACATTGGAGGCATCCTGAGCATAAGGATTTATAGACCACTCTGTGCTGCTGCCACTAATATAGATTGTTAGAAAAGGACACGATTGTATGTATAGACATTGTATGTATGGTTAATCCCGCATTCAACACCCAACGACGGTGAACTGCTGCCTTCGGGCCCCTTTGGTCCCTATCTGTGTAATTAATTATCAGATTGATTCGAGTGCTGACAACCACATTACCACTACAAACAGCTTTTCGCTCAGCAGCTTATAGAGATGGACCCTGGTCTGGTCCCGCTTTATTCTCCTTTTCACTTCATCTACATTTCATGGATGTCAGTTATTTTTAGATATAAAAACCACTTTAAAAATTAAGCGTTGTTTTATAGATATGAAACTCACCAACATCACTAAAAGATGACAATGGATGCTAAATAACCCCCCTCCATTTAGAAAAAAATCAACTTTTATTAGATTTCTTAATTATTTATGCTCAGGTTTAACAAAGGAATTTTATTTGACACTTCAAACCTCCACTGAAAAAAGAGTTACGGAGCTCAGGCCAGAATTCTGAACAACTACGAACAAGGATGGAGACATATGAAAAGTTGGAACAGAATTGGATGATGTTATTTCAGTCTGCACCCAGCAAGTTTCAAATAGTTATTTTTATATTTTGTTTCATTTCTTATACCATTTATATACCATGCAGGGCATGCTATATGTCTATGATGATCATTTATCATTTATGCGGATAAAAAACGCCGATCTATTATTTGTGCAATTCTTGCTGTGAAAATGCTCAACCCTTAAATGCCATGGTAAAAGTGTGAAAGCCTAAAGCAGACTATAGACATAAGGGGGAGATTTCATCACCGCCAGACGCCCCTTCTGATGTATCTGGCAGGCGAGCGGGACAAACACGGTTGATGAACCGGCACAGTTTATGTCCTAAAAACAAGCAAAAACAGTTGTGGTTTCGCAAAAGATCGAAAGAAGGGACAGAGCACGCCGCGTGCCTCCAGCCCTCACCAACCACCGTTTCCATCTATGCCCTTCCAGCCCAGATTTGCCATTATTCCATGGCTGAAAACGCGTAGAAGCATTGAATACAATGTTCCTTATTCCGATTTACAAATCTGACCGATAACTAAATGGTAACGTAAATTCCGATCAGAGCGATGTCTTATTTGTGGTATTTACTGTTATCTTTTCAGAGTAAGCCATTTTCTGTGTGAAAGTGTGTGATTATGTCTATCGTTGTATAGCCTCAAACTGAGGCCAGTTGCTTGCCAAGTCCCATGATGCCTTGTGTTCTCTCTCAAAGTAATTGGAAGGAATTAAATCCAATTTGTTTTCCCACAAGTAATCCACGCACATACACATATCAGGATGTATATTGGTGCCAGCCTGGTCACTTGGAGGGTCGGAAATGAACATGTATGAGTGAAGTCTATAGTCTGTGCTGTGTGGGCATTAAGGGTTAATAGCTTTCTGTACAGAGCGCGTACTGCCGATGATAATGTTGGAGGAGGAGAGCAGCATGAGGTAAAGAGCAGACATGAACATTCTGTAGAATCACAGAGATTGTGTTATGGCAGGGGACTAATAGGAACGGGGGAGATCTTGTACCTCATTATTCTGCTGTTAAGGAGACAATATATACCCCAGTCTGAAACATCCAGTCTTCTACATACCAGAGAGAGAAAAGTACAGACCTCCTCCCCTATGAGCAGGAGCAGCAGCCCCCCATTCCCATGAAACTAAGTTGCAGAGTGTTTATATTACGGACTTCACAGGGCTGGCCAGCACAGACAGAGGAAGCGCTTACTGCAGCATTGAGATAATGTAAGCTGGATAAAAGCCAAAAACTGCTGTATAAGGTAACCAGCATAATAGGCAAAGTAGTGTGCAACATTACATCCCAAGAGCTCTTGATTTATGGGAAAAAAACAACTTTAGGCAACATCCATATGTGTGCCACGCGTACCATAGCGATGTATGTGCACAGCAGCGGCCGTATTCAGGGGGAAAGATAGAACATGGTCCCTTTGATTTCTCCCAGCTACGGGACGATAACAGTGTTGCACGTCGTTTCAGCACCTTACCGCCATCCTCGCTACAGCAGAGTGTTGCCCATTCCGCTCTATGGGGACATGTATACATCGGCCGTATATATGTCCCCCATACTCATCTGAATGTAGCCTTACAGTTACTTTAATTTGCTTTCGTCCTAAGTAGGTAAGGATGCTTTAGCAAAAATGTTGTCATTTTCATAAATATGATTCAAATTGTTGACATTGTTTATTATTTTATATTCATGGTGAATGTTCTTGATACAGTTCAATGAGGGCCGTATTGCTTTCTCTTTTGTTCCTTTGTTTATGCTTCTAGGAATTGTAAGCAATTAGATGGTAATTTATTATCCACAATGTGGCGTTGTCGGTTTGTGTAGAGACAATAACAACCAGTTGTCAATATAGTTCTTTACATTTCTTGTAAAAAAAATAAAGGAGGACTGACCACACCGTAACATTTGTGGGGATAAAGTTGCACCCGAATTGCAATTATAAAGGGACATTTGGGAGGAGTGACAATTATTAGACATGGTTGGTTTTAATCATACATTTTTCTTTCTCACCTCGTACAGTGGAAGCTGAAGGCCGAAAGCTGTGAAAGAGTTTTTTGTTTTCCATTGGATTGTGAGCCAATGTGCCTACCACAGCTACTAAAGAAACTAAAGCAAAGGTAGTAAAACATATCATATAGGAGATCTGTGTATTTACAATTGATGTATGTAACTCAATGACCGAATCTGCTAGATTTGATCATATATATATTTTTAAGGCTCATTTGTGATGCTAAATACTTGTCCTAAAGAGGTTGCCTATAAAGAAAGTTTCTCAATATAACCTTTAGTGATGTTTACACAATAAGATAATGTAACCGCCCTTATATCACTATCATTTACTTTCACTCCGTTTTATTATGTTTCTGCTCTATAAACTCAGTGAGGTCGGGTGTAAAATTCCAGTAATGTAGACCCGTGACTCTGTAACCAACCCACTTTATGATCCCCCCTCTAGTGCTGTTGAGAGCTGGTGCTGCAATGTGCTTAATTTCTCAGGATTCCAGGGTTGATCTCCAACTTTTATTAGCTTCGACAGCATTTACTAGCATCGGACACATAGAGCGATGAGACGATCAGAGATGGGATCCATGTGATAAACAGAATGACCTTTCAGCTCTGCTATCTTGTCTATTCACAAACACCACACAGTCAGCTCTGCTATATGCCTCCCTCACATAAGAATTATGGTCCTTGTAGCTGATAGAGTAAGTCTCTGCCACGCTGCTGTGCTTCGGCAGAAGTTACCTGTTGTTGGAGCTGGTTTCGTATGCAAGAGTAGAGGGCAGAGCAGAGAGCACTGCAGTGTGCAGAAAGAGTAAGCCATTATGAAAGAACCTGGACCAGAGTTTTTTTACGGTCCTATCCAGGGCACCCAAATGATAACAGGACTGATAGAGACAGGTATGGAATGTAATACTGCTTGAAAGCTTTTTTTTTTTTTTAACTAATCGTGATGGGAGAATAGTATATTTTGTTATCCTGAGTATATTTTAGAAGAATCTGTCTTTGTGGGACTATCCCTTTAGGATAATGTCTAGGGCACAATTAAACAAAAAGCACCATTATATTTTTTCTAATTCTTGCTTTCTTCATTGTAACCTGAATAGCACGTACAGTTCAGTGTGCATGCCCAGGTAAACCTATGGTGTACTCCAAGGCTTCATGAAACGATTCATGCTCAGGTGCCAGATGGCCCAAAAGGCCAATGTTAGAGCATTACATGCTTCAATGTTCTTTTTTCCCATGTCACCAGTCCCAACAGCAAAAGGGACACCCTACACAAGAGCCATGACACCAAAGCATAAACAACGTCCTGGCTGTCACAATATGTCAGATTTAGATTGCATGGAAAAATTTTTAAAAATGGTTGACACTGAAAGTAAAATTTGTAGCCCTTCTGCGTTTTTCAAATGGAAATAAAAAGAATTATGACTTTTGGAAGTTGGGGAAGCAAAATCAGAAAATCTAAACAGAAATGGGCTGCATCTTGGTCTGTCGGTACTGACCATGTACAAAATAAATGCTACTCTTCCAAATACGACAGGCGGTCCCACTTAAGAACATCGACTTAATAACCCATGTTACAACGGACCTCGGATCTTGGTAATTTCTTGTACTTAGTCCTATCTACAATAAACCATCTATAACGTTTATCCAGGTCTGTAATGGAAGCTTTAAGTTTTATTCCTGGTTTTAAACCCAACATTTTTTAAAATCCAATTGGTACACAGAGGCCAAAAAAGTTCTGTCTGGGATACAATGATAAAATATACAGTTCCGACACTACAAACACACTCAACTTAAGAACAAACCGCAGACCACTTCTTTAGGTGTAAACCCGGGAACTGCCGTAACTACTATTATGCGCCACAGGTGTGTACCGCCACTGGTAAGTGGTGAATATAAGACGATATCATTTTATGCCCTAGAACAATAATTTGTGCCTCAGTCCACCCTCACAACTAGAGTAAATGTGTATATTCCAAAACGCTGGGTGTCTACATTACACCATAAACTTACCATGTGCCTTATACCTTGTCTAAACTAACCGTATATTTTTTAGTCTGGACATGTACAGGTTTACTTTGCAAGATTGGAACCTAATAAAAGTATTTATTCTTCACTTACCACACCTTTTCCCGTTCACTTACGACCCTGTTACATCAATTCATCATTTTTATTAGGGTAGAACATCATCACCATGGAATTAATGTCTTTGAAACGGTATATTATCTTCTAGATAAGGTATCTCACAATAATAATAACACACATTCACCTCACAGGGACTGAAGCAGAGGTGAACACTGGAATTTAGAAAAGGTGGGCAGAGTAAAAGTAAATTAGTGTCTGTTCCTTGGCTTTTGGCCATGTCTGACACACAAACGGTCCACCTGTAAGAGAGAGAATTTTGCAGGTGTGTGCGTTTAAATTGTCAATTTGTTTTTTCCATTTTATGTATTATGACTCCAGGATGTTTTTGAAAATCTAATCTTTTGAAAACCTAAGATAAGTTTTGTAAAAACGCACGAACACTTGTGCGCTAAAAAAAAAAATATATAAACGGCTTGTAAGAAATTGGTTAGGGATCGCGTTGCTGGAGTCACTAGGTCACACTCTTTGCTCCCAATACCAGGAAAACCGCGAGCGGTAGGTATAAGCAAAAAAAAAAAAAAAGGAAGCTGCATGGTCAGGTATTATTGCGAAAGTTGCAAGGAAAAAAACAACAAAAAAAAAATATTCCCAAAACCAAAAAGCTTGCATGCGATATACAAAGTAAAACCCGGCTAACAACCGGTGTGGGCTACTCCTGCCAGCTAACACCCCCTCCCCTACATTTTGCCAACCTTTACTTTGCATTGGCTCACACATATACAGTGCACTGGTATCCCGGTAGAGAGGCTCATGAACCTGTCATATTAATTGACCTCAACAACAGTTTCACGTTTTTGTCATATATTTTACTTCAATGTTCACTACATCAATTAATCTTACCATAATCTTCAGCGGGCCGAGCCCCTCCATAGACCGGTAAGTCTTTGCTGCATATTTGCAGCTAAGGTTTAGTGGTCAACACCCACATCGGTGCCAGTCCCCGTGATGTACATCGGGGACGCGGCGAACAGTCGCCATACGTAGCCCTCGGGGTCTTCGAAGACCGCGGCACTTTCGTTTTAACTTCAGTAATGGATGGAGGAGGAAAGCATTCACTATGGCAGTATATGTATAGGATCGATCAGAAACACTAGGGTTAAAGTACCCTAGGAGTCTGAAAAATAGTAAAAGTAAAAATAAATAAAACAAATCTCTACAATCTCCCCCCTTTCCCTAGAAACTGGATATACCAATATCTAATAAACGGATACAAATTTATAAACACATTAGCTATCGCCGTGGTCCGAAATGCCCGATCTATTAAAATATAATAAACGGTTTTCACTGCGTTTTACCCATTAACAAAATACGCTCAAAGTCGACCAATAATGCCACTATTTGCCATTTGAAAAGTATAAAAAAATCAATAAAAAGTATCCAAAAGGCCGTACCGTCCTAAAAATTATAATAAAACTACCATCAAAAGTCAGCAAAAATTACAACCACCCACAGCTCCATACACCGAAGTATGAAAAAGTTTATTAGACGCTCCAGAAGATCGCAAAATTAAAAAAAAAAAAATTTGTACAGTGAGGTTTCTATACTTTTTTAAATGTTAGAAAACTTATAAAACCTATACCAATGGTATTCCCGTAATCGTACCAACCCAAGCAAAAACCTAGACAGTCCATTTCAGGACTGTGAAAGCTGTAAAATTCAAATCCCAAAGAAATGGAGCAAAATGCATTTTTTACACACTCAAAGTACATTTTCACTGCATTGTTTTTCCCAAAATTCCCAGTCACACTGTATGGAATATAAATACCGTCCATCTATTAAAGGCAATTTTATTATCAATAACTAAGCCAAAACACAGCTTTTAGTGGAAAAATAACAAAAGTTATAGATTTTGAAGGTGGGGAGTGAAAAATGGAAGTGAAAAAACTAAAACGGGCCAGGTCGTTAAGGGGTTAAAAATCATACAATGCTATTTTCTGGATTTCTTTTTTAGTTTATTTAGTTTATTCTGTTTCTTACAGTGTGAAGCTAGGATAAAGTTTAGGGCTCGTTCAGACGGTTTTCTGTGGGGATGTATTAGTCCGCATATACGTCCCCACAGACAACAGGCGGTAATTGGGGCTCTCTACTTTTCCTGAGTGTGAGACATTCGCTGTAGTTTTTTGGGTATGGGGGTGCGGGTCATCTTCCTCCTCCCTCTCTCTCCGCGTCCTGCGGGCATGGCGGTGCTCGAATCAACCGCCTACAGCCTCTCCGTTCTCAAAGGACGGGAAAACCAGCCGTGTATGAAACATGTATTGTTCCCCACTGTAGATTTCCAAGTTTCCCAGAGGATTGTTTGCATGTGAGTCACCTATGCATCTTTAGATTTAGTCGTTTTAGTTTTATAAATGAATGTGCTGATCTGAATAATAAATATATGTCTTGATGGGAATTTGTTACAACAGAAAAACACAGAATAAACGGATTTATTATTACAAAGAGATAGCCTATTCTACAAACAATAAATCACATCATATGAAGTAGACATATCTGGATTGTTTTTGTCTTGTGAAATTGCGATTCATTATCATTTTACCATCCTACCCCCTTCGTCTTCTTGGTCAGCTGAAACAAGGAAAAGAAAACTTATACACTGTTCTCCCAAGTGTTCTCTATGCCCATTGTTCGCTTCTCTCTGTTAATGTTTGTTGCAAATCTGGGTCATAACTTTCATTACCTGTTTTTGCTCTGTTGCAGGACCGTACGTGGCTTACTGTTTTTACAAGGCCTTTTGTGGTTGGTGGCCTCCATCTGTTCTGTGTATGTCCATCATCACTCAGTCTCTCGCTAATTTAAAAAGTGTTAGCATGCTGTGCCATATACATTCTCATGAAGGCACGGTCCTCTGACCTGATGTCCTCTTCCAAATACATGGTATCTTGGGAAACCCCCCCGGATAGAAGGGCATTGATATCTAGCAACTGTTTTGGAACTACAAAGCTAAAGACCTATTTTCATTATAAGTACCAAAAACTTGCAAGAATTTGTATCTCTGGCAAGTTTTTTTTTTTTTCAGGAAGCATTGAAAATAGTAGAGCATATCACGTGGTCTGTTGAAAATTTTTTGTGAGACTTTTTCAATTATATCTATAATCTAAATATCAAGTGGTACCAAGGAGGTGAAACTACCTCAGAGAGGTAATCTTCTGGAGAGGTTTAAACCTATAATACACATTTTTCTGGTTGCTGTTTCCATTTGGAAGTTGGCCCATCCTATCTCTGACTTTATACATTCCAGTATATATACCGTGTATACTGAGTATAAGTCGGGCTCCATTTTACCGCCAAAACTAGGAAAACCTACTGACTCAAGTAAAGCCGAGGGTGGAAATGCATTGCTCACAGCCTCCCCAGCATAAGGCAGCAAGCACATGCCCACCAGTATATAGCGAGTGCCTGCCCTAGTATATAGCCAGTAGCCCCGTAATTTAGACAGCAGCCCATGTCCTCAGTATATAGACAGCAGTCCCCAGTATATAGCCATCAGCCCCCTGCATTGTATAGCCAGGGCCGGTTTCTAGACAAAAGTGGGAGCCCTGGGCAAAACTAAAAGTGGGGCCCCAAAATAAAACTATTTTTAGACCAGTAAGTCAGCAGAGGCTCCTTTAGTATGGTAAAACAAACTGTAATTTTATTGGAGATAGATAGATGATAGGGAGATGATGGGCAGCACAGTGGCTCAGTGGTTAGCACTACAGCCTTGCAGCGCGTTCAACATCGCAAAAGAGTTTGTATGTCCTCTCGGTGTTAATGTGGGGTTTGTCCTCCTTCTCCCTCTTCCGGGTCCTCCGTTCCTCCCACACTCCAAAAAATTACTGGTGGTTGAATAGTGGGAGCCCCATTGGGAACAGGGACTGATCTGGCAGCTCTGTGCAGTGCTGCGAATCTGTGTATATATCTCGCTTTCTTCTCTATTTTTAATCAATCTCCTCTCTCTCTTTACTGTAGTATCTCTCATATCCATCTCCTGTATATATCATCTACTTTATAGTTCTGCATCTAGAAATCTCTATCATCTTTCATATTTATCTTCTATCATAAATAATTATAAGTAATATATCCTTTATTTAAAGAAAGATGTATGGAGATTTCTAGATGCCAGAACTTAAGTAGATGATATATCAGAGATGGCATAGCAGAGATAAATACAGAAGAGCAGAAGAGAGGAGATTAAAAAATAGAGAAAAAGCTAGATATATACATGGTCAGATTATAGGAGATGAATAACTAGACAGATAGATGATAAGCATCTTCACCCGGGAATTCAACCAAGGGGTATTAATCCTTTCACCGCCAGGCATTTCTGGATATTATTTGGCATTATTGACCAGAGCAATTTTTACAATTTTCACGTTTAAAAATAAAATAAAAAATACAGCAAAAAGAATTAAAGTAAACCCAACAAACCACATATTTTGAACTATTTTTAAAAAGCAGACAATCGCCATCCATTTCAAATTGCATTATAGAGTCTATAGACCTAGGGCCTTCATGCAATTTTGATCAGCTGAAATATTTTATAAAAAAAATACTTAAAATTTTACTTGGCAAAAAAAATGTGCTCCAAACAAATATTTACCTTCACATCTCCAAAATGTAATAGATGGATATGTGTAGAGTTCACAAATTTCCTTATATTGATAGTATCTGGATTTATTTATGTGAACCTATCATTACAACTTAACTAGATACCATATATACTCGTGTATAAGCCGAGTTTTTCAGCATAAAAAATGTGCTGAAAAACACCCCCTCGGCTTATACACGAGTCACAAGTTAAAACACAACACGTAAAAAATAATAAACATTAAATCTCCCCTCCGGTGCCCCCGATCTGCATCGCTGCCCCCCAGTGGCCGCGGGGCCTCTTCGCTGACGCCGCAGGCCCGTCTTCTGTACATTCGCAGCTGGGCTCGCCTTGGTCTCCGGGCGCGCGCGAGGACGTCATACTAGGCGCCGCCCGGGAGACAAGCGAATGGTGGCGCCGAGCGCGATGTACAGAAATGCGGGCTGAACCAAAGAGACCCGCACGCGTCATCGGGGAGCGTGCAGATTGGGGCCGCAGGAGTATATAAGTTTTTTTTTTTTTTATGCTGGGCGTGTGCTGTATCCTATTGGGGCAGTGGGGCAGTGTCTGTTTACTAGCTGGGGGCAGCGGGCAGTGCTGTATATCTACTGGGGGCAGGCTGGAACCGTGTCTGATACTACTGGGGGCAGGCTGGGGCATGCGTATACTACGTGGGGCAGTGCTGGGGCAGTGCTGTATACTACTGGGGGTATGACTGGCAGTGCTGTATACTACTGGGGGCAGACTGGGCAGTGCTGTATACTACTGGGGGCAGGCTGCAGTGCTGTATACTACTGGGGGCAGGCTGGGCGTTTGTCATATACTGTACGCAGGTGCTGTATTACTAAACTGCTTCTCAGTGCTTTCCCTGACGTTAGTGCTTTTGCAGTGCTGTATACTACTGGGGGCAGGCTGGGCAGGTGCTGTATACTACTGGGGGCGGTGGGCAGTGCTGTATACTACTGGGGACAGGCGTGGCAGTGCTGTATACTAATGGGGGCAGGCTGGACTGTGCTGTATACTACTGGGGGCAGGCTGGACGTGCTGTATACTACTGGGGCAGGCTGGACGTTGTGTATACTACTGGGGCAGGCTGGGCAGGGCTGTATACTACTGGGGGCAAGCTGGGGTGCTGTTAACTACTGGGGGCAGGCTGTATACTATAGGGGGCTGGCTGGGGGGGGGGGTCTGTGACCAATCCTTTCCCACCCTCGGCTTATACTCGATGTGCAAAAGGTTTTCCCAGTTTTGGTGGTACATTTGGGGTTCGGGCTTATACGTGGTCAGGCTTATACTCGAGTATTACCGTATCTGCTTTCTCAGCTACAAATTTTTTAGACCGACACAACCTGCAAAGTATAGCAATAAACAGAATAAAAAGTAAAGGCCCATAAAACCTATAGAATTTTGAAAGCAGACAACCAGGCGATGCATTGGCAATTAACATTCAAAATTTCCTCTAAATATGTACAAATCATCCAGAATACTTATATAAATAAATATAATTTTTCCATAAAACAGTAAGATGTGAGGAGATCATACAGACACCACATGTGTATATTCACCAAAATATGCGCAAAGGGAACTTACATCCACAGGGGACACCAACTGTTTTTGCTGAAAATTGCACTGAGCGTCACACAGATGTATCATTGTATTCTCCTTACCACAACTTTGACAAAATAAATAACTTATATCATAAACCCCAAGCAATGATTAAAAAAGTCACGTTTAGATGTGCGCCATTGTATTATTCCGCACAATAACAGAACCTTCCGCGCTTCATAAGATTTGAGTGAGAACGTCATAACATAGTTGTAAATAATAGAGGATGGTGTGAAAATCTTATATAGCTTTATGGACATGTTCTGGGTCACGGTGTTAATATGTAGCCACATTAGGCGAAGAAGATCGAATGTTCTCGTATCATCATCATTTTCGCAAAAAAACAAAAATATAACACAAAAATAAGGCACTAAGAGAAAGTGTGTTCTTAGATAGTTTCTGCATAGAGAAGTGTTTAAAACATGATTATAGTTGATATTATTCCTTATCAAAAAGTAGTACATATAAAATGAATATTTCCATTATTCGGTGAGGTGCAGCAAATTCTCCCTGTAGCCTGATGGCTAGAATCTGGAGGGGGGGTGTAGCACAATTCAGAGAGTTGTATCTCTGTCTGTGAATACCTAGAACCTCACTTCTATGAAAGAAGAGAGTCTCCTCTTTTATATGAATCCAAATTTGTGTTTCTGAGTGTCAGGAAAACAGAGGCTATTAACTTTTAAACTGCCGTCGGGAGTGATTTATTATATAAAAAATGTCACCTCCCTTTAAACCTTGAATATCTCTGGATTCCATGGCGCCGCCCTGTATATGAAGTGCCTGATCCCTTGTATATAGCTAGGAGCCCCCTTGTATATAGCTTGATGTGCCTGCACCTGTATATAGCAGCAGTCCCCTGCCCCGAGTTTATAGCAGAACCCCTCTGTGTATAGCCAGTGCCTGCCTCCCAGTATATAGCCAGTGCCTGCCCCCTGCCCCGCATATACCATTTGTCATGCTGAGCAGCTGATGTCCATGGGTGTGCGACGCAGTGCGCGGCGGGAACCCAAAGATGGGTCCGGACCTAAAAACAGAAGTGGATCCGCATGGGGGGGTGGGTGGAAAAGTGAAGTACAGAGGGTTTTTTTTTCATAGATCGAGTACAACGTGTTAGGGTTTTAGCAGCCTTATTAGGCTGAAAACTCTGCTCATACTCGAGTATATAGATAAGCGAAAACGAACCAGTTCTAGATCTTCAGAGAGAGAAATATTGTGAGCATTTTGGGTGCACATAGTCATGGCCGGAAAATCAAACACTTCAAACACACTGGGGTCATTTACGTAAGGGCCCGATCACGTTTTCCCCGACGTTTTATAAACCCCTACTTAACACCAAAAACCGAGCACCCCACACCCACGACCCCGCTTTCCCTTCTTATTCTCCCTCCATCCCCCCCATTCGACGCCCGTCATACCCGGCTCTCTTTTTCCGATTTGCAATGCAAAAAAAACGATATTCCCCTGAATTGCGCCCCAGTATTTTGGGCGCACGCGATGTATGGATTGTGGCGGCGCCTCGGCGCTGGCGTCACGCGGCGGAAATTGGTGGCGTGGCCTAAAGAAAACCCTACGGTTCAAAAAAAAAAAAAACGCCAAACGGAACGGGCCGCATTTAAAACAAAAATCTGTTGCGGCGGGGAGAGAGGAGATTGATTAAAAAATAGAGAAAAAGCGAGATATATACACAAAGATTACGCAGCACTGCACAGAGCTGCCAGATCAGTCCCTGTTCCCAATGGGGCTCCCAATCTATTCAACCTACCAGTAATTTTTTGGAGTGTGGGAGGAAACCGGAGGACCCGGAGGAAACCCACATTAACACAGAGAGAACATACAAACTCTTTGCAGATGTTGAACAGCGCTGCAAGGCTGTAGTGCTAACCACTGAGCCACTGTGCTGCCCATCAATCTCCCTATCATCTATCTATCTCCAATAAAATTACAGTTTGTTTTACCATACTAAAGGGAGCCTCTTGCTGACTTACTGGTCATAAAATAGTTTTATTTTGGGGCCCCACTTTTAGTTTTGCCCAGGGCTCCACTTTGTCTAGAACCGGCCCTGGCTATATACAAGGGGGCTGATGGCTATATACTGGGGGACTGCTGTCTATATACTGAGGGACATGGGCTGCTGTCTAAATTACGGGGGCTACTGGCTATATACTAGGGGCAGGCACTGGCTATATACTGGTGGGCATGTGCTTGCTGCCTATATGCTGGGGAGGCTGTGAGCAATGCATTTCCCACCCTCGGCTTATACTTGAGTCAGTAGGTTTTCCTAGTTTTTGGTGGTAAAATTAGGAGCCTTGACTTATACTCAAGTATACACGGTATATATATATATATATATATGGAAATGTATAAAGTCAGAAGGAGATGGCAACTTCACATGGAACAGCAACAGAAAATTGTTATAGGGTTAAACCTCTCCAGAAGATTACCTCTCTGAGAGGTTCACTCCTTGTTCTACACTTGATATTTAGATTTATAATAATAATGAAAAAGTCTCACAAAGAATTTTCAAAGACTCACGTGATAGGCTCTAACTATTTTCAATGCTTCCTGAAAAAAAAAAACTTTGCAGAGAATATCAAGATTCTTTGCAAGTTTTTGGTCTTATAATGAAAAATAGGTCTTTAGCTTTGTAGTTTAAAACATGTTCATTTCTTAGCAATATAAAATGCTCTTCTTCCCAGTTCCCAAGATACACCTGTATTTTGAAGAGGACATCAGGGTCAGAGGACCCGTGCTTCATGAAGAATGTTATATGGCACCATGCATTAACAACTTCTAAATTAGCTGAAGACTGAGTGATGATGGACATACACAGAAGATGAGAGGCCACCAGACCAAAAAGGCCTTGTAAAAACAGTAAGCCAGTACGGCTGCAACAGAGCAAACAGGTAATGAAAGTTATGAGCCTCAGATTGACAAGACCATTAACAGAGAGAAGACTGAACAATGGGCATAGAGAACATTGGGAGAACAAGTGTACTAATGTTTTCTTTTCCATTTGTTCAGTCTGACCAAGAAGAAGGGGTAGATGGTAAAAATGATAATGAATCAAGTCACAGAATATGTCTAATTCATATGATGTGATTTATTGTTGTAGAATAGGCTATCTCCTTGTAAATAAACATCCGTGTAACAAATTCCCATCAGACATATATTTATTATTCAGGATCAGCCACATTCATTTATAAACTAAACCTTCAAATGCTAAAGATACATAGGTGACATCACATGCAAACATCTCTGGGATCTTTGGAAATCTACTGTGGGAAAAATACATGTTGCATACACTGCTGGTTTTGCAAGTTTTCCCTCCTATTGAGACAGGAGAGGTCTGTAAGGGTGCATTCGAGCACCGCCATGCCCGCAGGACGCTGGATGAGAGGAGGATAAGAATGACCCCCCCCCCCCATAGGAAAGCACGCGCATGTTCCGCACACTATAGGAAAAGATAGAGCCTCCTCTATCTTTTCCCGTGTACGGCGCAGAATGGATGCCCCACCTACCGTCCCCCCCGCATTGTCGGCTGTGGGACGTCTATGAGCCACTAAAAAATAACTCCCCACAGAAGGCCTCTGAACAATCCCTAAACTTTATCCTAACTTCACACTGTAAGAACACATAAACTAAATAACTAAAAAAGAAATCCGAAAATAGCATTTTCCTGATTTTTACGACCTGGCCCTTTTTTAGGTTTTCACTTCCTTTTTTCTCCCTACCCAATCTCTATATAACTTTTTTATTTTTCCACATAAAGCTGTGTTTGGCTTATTTTTGCATAATAAATCATAGTACGGTATTTAATATTCCATACCGTGTACTGGGAAGTGGGGTAAAAAATTCCAAATGCAGTGAAATTGGGAAAAATGCATTTGCAAACATTTCCTTGTGATTGAATTTTACAGCTTTCACTGAGCGCCTCAAATATATCAGTTATAGGGAAAGGTGGGTGATTTGGAAGTTTTTATTTTTACTTATTTTCAGACCCCTAGGGTCTTAAACCCTAAGTTGTCTTATCGATCCTAGCATAACTGCCATAGGAGGATTTCCTCCTCATTCATTACAATGAGTTTAACGCAGTAGCTCGGGTCTTCGGAAGACCCAGGCTACTGGCGACGGTTCGCCGCTCCCCGATGACGTACGGGACTGGCACCGATATGGGGGTGTTACCGTGTAACTTTGCTGCAATAATGCGCAAAGACTAACCGGCTATGGAGAGGGCTCGCCCCGTCTGAAGATTTATATTAAGATTAATGGATGTATCTATGTGAACATGAAGTAAAATATAGACAAAACGCGAAACTGTTGTTGATGGTCAATTAATATGACAGTGTTCATTGATGCTCTCTCTACCTGAGACAACCTGGGCTGTCTGGTGTTAGAGCCAAATACAAGAGGTTGCAACATTTCTGTGTTGTTTATATCTGGCAGGGAGTAGCCCTCCATTGTTAGCCCAGGCTGTACGTTGTAGAGTCAGTGCAAGGCTTTTTGTTTGGGAAATTTTTTTTTTGTTTTTTTCCTTGCACCTTCTGCAATAACCCGACCCAGTAGTCAGCTTACTACCTGCCTGCGGTTTGGCCGGGTATTGATGAGAAAAGATGTGTGACCGTGGCTCCAGCAAACGCGATCCCTACCAATTTCTTACAGCCGTTGATTTTTAATTTTTTTTTGCTGACAAGGCGTCGTGGAAAAAATTACAATCCTTCGGTTCAAAAGTATTAGATTTCAAAACCATCCTGGTCATAATACATAAATGGAAAAAAAAAACATTAAACTGCACAACCTGCAGAAATTTTCTCTTTACCAGGTGACCTGTTTGTGTCAGACATGGCCCAAAGCAAGGAACACCACTAAATTTTACTTTTACTCTGCACTTTTCAAATTCAAGTGTCACTCTGCTTCAGTCACCTGTGAGGTGTAATGTGTGGTTATTATTATTGTGCTATTACCTATCTAGAAGAAATCTATCGTTTCAAAGACATATCCATGGTCATGATGTCTAACCTAAGTAAAAAAATGAGCATGGATTGTACAGGTTCAGTAAGGAAAGGAAAGTTGGTAAGTGGCAGGAATCATACTTTTTTAGTTCCAATAAAGTAAACCTGTACAAGTGCAGACTAAAAATATCTGATTTAGACAAGATAGGCAGGGTCAATGTTTATGTGTATGTAGTACACCCGGTTTTGAATATCACATTTCCTCTAGTTTAGGGGGAGCCTGAGTGCACAAATTATGTGCTCGCATAAAATGATCTCGTCTTATATCACCACGTAACATGTCGGTACACACCTTGGCAAAATAGTAGTATCTTGGAAGATAGCATTATTTTTGTACAAGGCAGTACCACAGACAAGATGCACCCATTTCTTGTTTAGATTTCTGTATTTGCTACCCAACTTCCAAAAGTTCATAATTCTTTTTATTCCCATTTAAAAAGACGCATAAGGGCTTACAATTTTACTTTCAAGTGTCAACATTTATATTCCATGCAATCTACTACGGACATTTATGTGCCACCATGACGTTTTTATGCTTTGGTGTATGCTCTGTGTAGGTGTCACTTTTTGGCTGGTGAAATGGTGAAAAAGCATTTTATGCTCTAAATTGCCCTTTCTGGGCCCCTGACCTGACATGCATAGTTTTCGTGAAGCCTTGGAGTACCCTTGTTTACCGCGAGCATCCCACTGAAACTGTCCTGTGCCGCTACTCAGGTTACAAGGAAAGAAATGACAGAATTGGAAAAATATAATGGTCTGTTTTTAATAGTATCTAAACATTACCTATATATTAGAACACTAACCATCATTCCTTAAAGGGATAGTCCCACAAAGACAAGATTCTAAAATACTCCGGATAACAAAATAACATATTCTCCAATTCACTATTAGTAAAAAAAAAAAAAAAAAAGCATTTCACGATATAATTCCAACTGTCTCTATCAGTCCTGGTGTATACAATTTTGGTTTGCCCCTGGATATGACGGTAAAAAACTATGGTAAGATTCTTCTCATAAATGGCTTCTCTTGTCTCACACTGCAGTGCTCTCTGCCCTCCTCCCCTCCACTCTGCATTACATACCAGCTCAAACACAGGTACTTCCTGCCAGCAAGCAGGAGTGGTCAGAGACTTACTCTACAAGCTACAGACAGAAATTATCTTAATCTGAGGGAGGCATATCAGAAGCTGACTGTGGTGTGTAAGAGACATGGATCTCATCTCTGCTTGTCTCATCTCTTATGTGTCCGATGCTAGTAGAATGATCAAAGCTAAATAAGTGTAGATCAAGCCTGATCCTGATAACTCAGCACATTGTCAGCAATCAGGCATCTCACAGCACAGAGGGATATGAAGTGTCTGGTTACAGATCCCTGTCTACATTCTGAATCTTACACCGACCATCATGAGTATAGGGGCTAACACATAATAAAACGTAGTAAAAATTGAGTATAAGTAAGGGGGTTAATATTATCTTTCTGTGTAAACATCACTAGAAGTTAAATTTGAGAACTTTCTTTCATAGGCAAACCTCTTTAAGAACTAGGATTTAGAGTCACAATAGCCTTGAAGGGACCTACCACCACAAATCTTATTCTATAAAGGGTGATCGGGGTAGGTGGATCAATGGACGTGGAGGATAGCCCTTTAAGGCAATCCTCACGTCCCCACACTTTTTGTTAACTTTTTTAAACTCTATCAATTTACTTATGCGGCTACTGGGGATTGGAGTAGCCGCATCTGAGGTTACACAGGCGGCTACTCCACGCCCGGTAGCCTCTTTTCCCCTCCTACTCTCACCATCTTCGGCGGCGCAGCTCCGCGAGCTGCGCGCCCTCGTCACGCCTCCACGGCCGTCTGCGCATGCCCCGTAGCCGCATAGTAAATTTTGCATAGAAGTTAATAAAGTTTAACAAAAAAGTGCGGGACGTGAGATTAGCCCTTAAAAGGGCTTCCTCACGCCCATTGATCCACCAACCACCCGATCTACCTTTATAGGTAGATTTGTGGTGGTAGGTGCCCTTTAAAAACTATATATAGTGATCAAATCTATGCAGAATGTCATTGAGTCTCTCAAATTGTAAATACACAGATCTCCTATATGATTGTTTTACCTTTGCTTGTAGTCTTCTTTTTGCTGTGGAGAGCACATTGGCTCCATATACCATATGAAAACAAAACTCTTTCATTCGCGTCAGCATCCCCTGTAAAGGTGAGAAGAAAAGTATGGATTACAACCACATTCTTAATATTGCCACCTCTCCCAAAAATTCCTTTAAATGCAATTCGTCGGGTGCAACTTTACCCACAAGACGGGTGGTCATTCCTCCTTATATTTGCACAGAAATGTAGAAATTGACAACTGGTTGTTATTGTCCACACAAACCGAACACTCCACATTGGGATAATATAATCATTGTCTTTACAATTCTAGAAGGAATAACAGAGGAACAAAAGAGCAAACGCAATACGGCCCTCATTGACTGTATCAAATTCACATGAATATAAATAATAAACAATGAACAATTTGAATAATATTATGATAAATGACAACATTTTTCTAAAGCATCCTTACCTACTTGGGACAAGAAATTAAAGTACTGTAAGGCTACATTCAGATGACTGTATGGGGGACATATATCACGGCGATGTATACATGTCCCCATAGACGGCAATGGGCACCTCTCTTGTGCGAGAGCGGTAAGAGTGCTGAACACGTTGCACCACCTGACCGTCCTGTAGCCGGGAGAAAGAAAGGACATGTGCTATCTTTCCCTTGAATACGCGCTGTGGCGCCATACATCGCTATAGGTACGCGGGCACACATTTATGTTGATGTTGCCTAAGGGTGTTTTTTCCCCATAAACTCAGAGCTCTTGGGATGTAAAACTACTTTGCCTATTATCTTGGTTACCTATAACAGCTTCTTTGCTATACAGCGCTAAATTATCTCAATGCTGCAGTAGCGCTTCGCTCTGTGCTGGCCAGCCCTGTGAATCTGTAATATAAACACTCTGGCAACTCTAGTGGTTTTCATGGGAATGGAGGGCTGCTGCTCCCTGCCATAGGGGAGAGTCCATGTGACTTTCTCTCTCTTGTGTATGTAGCAGAGCTGGTGTGTTCAGAAACTTCGATACATTGTCTCCTTCACAGAATAATGAGGTTCAAGATCTCCCCCGTTTCCTATTCGTCCCTCCACTCAATCTGCGATTCTACCAAGCAGTTCCCGTCTAGCTCTTTACCTCACTGCTGCTCTCCTCCTCCACCTAGTCATCGCAGTATCGCTCTGTACAGATAAGCTATTAACCCTTAATGCTCACATAGCACAGGCTATAGACTCACATACATGTTGCCTGCTCCCCATGTGATAGAAGCTACCAGGCTGGTCACAATATCATCCTTTAGTGGTACTGGAGTGGATTTACTTGCGGAAACTAATGGATTTAATGCTCAATTACTTTGAGAGAGAACACAAGGCTCATGGATCTGTGCAAGCTAACTGGCCTCAGTTTGAGGCCATAAACATGACATAAGTTCAAACTTTCACCAAGAAAATGGCTTAACTCTGAAAAGATAACAGTAATGCACAGTTTAGCATCGCTCTGATGAATCCCTTACAATACATTTGTACAATTACACCTTTACAGTTACGTTGATTAATCGGCCAGATTGTAAATAGAATTAAGGGAACATTTATCAATGCTTCTATGCCAGTTTTCTCACGCCAGTGGAATAATGGCAAATCTGGGCTGATAGGGCATAGCGTGGCACGGTGTTTGGTGGAGGGAATGAGCACGCGGCGTGCCGTCCTGTTTTAGTTCTCTTTGCGAAACCACAACTGTGTTTGCTGGTTTTGTAGGCAAACATGCCAGTTTCAATCAACGTTGTTTTGCTCGCCGCCTGCCAGATCATCAGAAGGGCGCTGGCATATATCTCCCCCTTATGTCTATTGTCTGCTTTAGCTCGCCATCCAATTTTACATGGCATTTAGGTGAGCATGTTTCACAGCAAGAATTGCACAATATAAAAGTTTGGTAGCAATCACCTACATGAATAAATACATCATACATAGCATTGCCCTGCATGATATAAAGGTAAAAAAATGAAAAAAATATAAAAAAAAATATCTGAAACTTCTTGTGCAGACTGAATATAAACATCCAATTCTTGTTCCAACTTCCATATGTCTCCAGTCTTGTTCGTAGTTCAGAATTCTGGGCCTGAGCTCCGTAATCTTTTTCGTGGAGGTTGAAGTGCATAAAATCCTTTGTTAAAACCTGAGCATAAAAATTAAGAAATGAAAAGTTTGATTTTTTTCTACAAATGGAGCGAGGGAGGTTACCAAATCACGTCACTTTAGTGATGTGGGAGTTCATATCTAATGAACACGCTCGCTAATTTAAAGTGGTGTTTAAAAATACTGACATCCATAAATAGAGGAGTTGAAAAGAGAATAAAACACGGACCGACGGTCCCTGCAAAGCTGCTGAGAAAAGCTGGTTTGTAGGGAAATGGGTGTCAGACTCGATCAATCTGATATAATGACAAAGGGTTCGCGGAAGAACTGGGGTCGCCATACAAGCGGTGCCTTCTTGCCCTTCCTAACAATCTATTATTGTGCTGCAGCCAGAGTGGTCTATAACCTGATGCACAGGATGCCTCCAAGTGGTGTCAGTCTGGGCACGACCAATCACCTTCTGGATTCAATGCAAGATAACCCCAACAAAGAGCTGCACATTGCTGGAACGCCTACCTCTCTCCCTGATTTAGTCTATTGCCCAGCCGGTGCTCTCAATCCTCCAGTGACAAGCTTACTCCTCCTAACAAACACCGCGCACTCATCCCAGGACTTCTCCCGAGCACACCTGTGTCGGGAAGCACACTCGGCTTCCTAAGTCTCAATATGTGGTGGGCTTCAGAACATGAGCATATCAACCCTCAATCATGAGATGCAATGAAAACCACTGTGTCGCACCTGTGAGAACAGCGACCAAAAATGCTCCCTCAGGGCCAAAGTGGATATAAAAAATTCCAAATGGGAAGTTGCAAATGGGTTAGGGAACATAAAAAGGACATTGGGGCACATTTACTTATCCGTCCCCGATGCCGGAAGTCCGACAAGGATGAACTCTGCCGCACTTCACGTAGATTGTCGCCTGATACCTGTTCACCCTCTTCTTCCGTGCATGTAGTGCTGGCTTGGACACATTTCAAATTAAATCCCACGCTTAGTCGGATCGGCCGCTCGCGTGATTTGTGTACCATAAAAGCGGCTCGATCGACAAAATCCGATGCGTGCGCAAATCCTCTGCTAAATGCAGCCTGGATCGGAATCGTCAGACTACTGACCAAAGTGCGGCCGCAGGAGCCTTAGTAAATGAACCCCCATTGTTTTCAGACAGGACATCTAAATGAATATGCCTTTGTGTTGAGATAGATGTAAAGATGACAGGGAGATACAGATTAACTACATGTTTTTAAACATACAGTTGATTTGCATTGAACATATGCATTGCATTTTTGTGGTAATGTCAGCAATATTTGCTGAGAAAATTGAAATGAAGCAATGAAACCGCACCAAATCACCAAAGAAAAGGTGGCTGCGGTTTGATGAGGCTTGGAAAATACAGGTCAAAAAGCAAATCAAAAAATTACAAAGAGACAAGAAGCGTGGGTGTCTCAGGATCGGACAAAATCTTATTTCGGTTCCATCATTTATAAAATTATGCTAATAGAATGAGAAAAATGTACAAGTGGTAATTGAATAGCAATGTTGACTGCTAGAAGTCTCCAGATTCCTATAGGATCCGTACGCTCTAGCTTTTTCTGATCTTCTCACCTCAGCTGAGCACTTCTGGAGGTGTCGTGGTCTACTCCAGCACATGTGGGCACGTTCACACAGGCCGCAAAAGATTTGATCTGGCTTGTGGAGAGCTCAGACATTTTGCCCTCTGTACCAGCGCAATGTTATATCTGAAAAAGAGGAAGGGAAGGATTTAACATGAGCAAAGATATTAGTCTTATAAACGAAAGCTTGCGAGAAAATCTATGATGGTAATCCCTTAGGGTTGTATGAATACATGTATCAACAATACGGTTACATCTAAATACTAAAAGGAGCAAACCTTATAATGTTCATTCTGTAAAAGAAAGAGCCACCAAGACTGACTATGTTTGGCCATGTGACTTCATGATTGGGATCAAATAAAGGATCACACATGGATAATTATCCCGGTGGCCAACAGTTTGGACACATCACACAGGCAAAACTGGTTAGACACCATTCTGGATGGCCCCCATGCTACTGAGAAAGAGGGAATCTGTGGGTTCCTACACTTTAAGGGGTTTCCATCGACAACACATCGTTTCATTAATCTGCCATATATATACATTCTTCAATTGATTTATTAAAAAATGTACCTGTGTGAAGAAATTTTCATAAATGTAGTCTATGGTCCTTAAAAACAAGGACTGCCTCCTTGGATCGACCCTCTGCGGAGGGAATTGCACAAAGAAACAAAAAGTTTGTTGATATAAATGGCGGAGTTACTGCAGGCCTACAGCCGTCCTGTGGTAATAAACACTGAATCCGGAAGACAGGCAGGACTCAATAGCGCATGTCGACCATGCTGCCAGATGCGGTGGTGGTATCTGAGGAAAGCTATTCGTCGTTTCTAAGGGACAACCTGACTACATTTATGAGAAGTTTATCTTCACACAGGAACATTTTTTTAATAACATCCAATTGAAGAAACGTTTACATATGGCAAATGAATGAAATTAAATGCAAATGTCCAGAGTGGAATCCCCCTTTACCATCTCCTCATTATAAACGGACACAGTATACCTGTAAGTTTACCGCAACAGGCTAATGGGAGACACAAAGTAGCTTTATTGCAGCAGAATTCAACACTCGAACTGTAATAGATCGGCATAGCATCACCCAACACATCATTGAGCAGATACTCGTAGCTATACAAAATCTAGTTGCATCATCTTCAATTAAATACATATGCACATACAGGTTATGAGGGATATATTCTGTCAGACCGGATTACGTCCCCCATAGATGGCTATGGCGCCCTGTCGGTATGGTGAGCACAACAGTGCTCACCGTACCGACCCCACAAAAATAGATGTAGTCGATCTGATGAACAGCAGTGTGGCTTTATTTTCTAGAGAGGGACGGGTGAGCAGCGCTCACCTCTCCTCTCCTGCACGCCTCATGGTGCAGGCATACGTCCATGTGAATGCACCCTGATAATACTAAGATTTCAAGCACTTTGAAACTTTTCAATACTACTTCAAAAAGGACATCTTTTTGGAGGTTCTAAATCCATAATATATACGCTTGAGTGAACGTGGCTTAATATAAAGAAAACTTTCCATATCTGACCCATCACTTTACATACTTGGCTGTACGTGTGATGCAAACATTTGATAAGCAACCATCTCAAGTTGAACAGATATTATTTCAACCACAAGTTTTCTATTTGCTCACACTTCATGTGTAGATTAGTACAGAGAGTTCTGTCATTATTCCCAGATGACAAAACAGGTCTGGAATATGATGAAATCTCCTTTAAGGTATATACACCGAGGACTTCCAGTAACGATCCATTCAGCTACAACTGAAAGAACTGAAGAGGAAACTAGAACCAGATCTTCATTACTTTCATTTTCTAATGAAGCATATCATAAGTTACAGAATGGCAACGTATAAAAAAAAATTTGGCACAAACTGACGGGCTAGGACTGGAGTGTGTGAAATACAACAAACACCCTCAATGGTTAGGAGTATAGGTTAGTTTGTATAAAAGGCATTTTGAAATAGAAATCCGCACTGTATATGCCGATTACATCCTGTCCCTACAATTCCAAGACACACAAGGGCCTAAAAAACTAATGAAAAAAAAAACAAAACAAAAAAGAAACAGGCAGTCCCGACTTAAACGGACAACTGACCTTAAAGACGGACCTCATGTGCCCATTGGACCTCTGGATCAAGCTCTGTTGATGCCGAAAATTACTAAATTTATATTAGTTTTTTCCTGAAAAACCTATCATAAAGGTTTCTCTTCTGCATTAACTTTATTGTTAATGATGTTTCCCAGTACCAACCAGTCACAGCACAATCCAAATGACCGTTTCAATGTACATTGAACACTAAGAAACCTTAGAAGAAACCAAGAACCTAGTTGTATGTTAACGCTGGCTCATGCGTATCAATGTGGGGCTTTAGGGTTTCGAACAGGCCACTGGAAAGGCCCTTATGTGCAGAATTTTCGCCGCCACACAATCTGGTGGCAAGAAACAGTTAAATACAGTCAAGAACGTGCAACAACGTTAATACCGGATGGACCTCGTGTGCTCAATGCTCACATAGTGAAGGTATTTAAATCTTAGGGGGCAGATCACGGCACCTATATAGGTTATGGCATGGGGCCTATAGTGGCTTTATAAAATGTGCTGGTTTAGGTGTGGGTGTGAATGTGGGTGCTGGGAAGAGATGGGAAGGTGAGATTGATGTTGTGCTGACCGTCTGAACAACGTTTACAAATGACAAATGTCATTGAAAGTTAAAAAGATTTATCATAGATGATCAGTGTGTAGCACTCTAAACAGGCAACAATAGTTCATTCTCAAAAAGCAAATGCCATATCAGTAAGTAATACCTGCAAGAAACCATCTTCTGTCCTGCAACATAGTTACTCTCATAATATTATTCATGAGACATATGCGGCGGTTATAAATATTAAAAAACATGCATGGGTGCTACTTTTATTGAGGCTTCTATGTAAGCGTAAGTCCTGTATACCTGAAAAGAGACACCCTGCAGATGTTCCTTTCATATGTTGTAAACTTCATTATAAAAGTGAAAACGTACTCAAGGCTGTAACAGGCGTTCTTCAGGCTGCACATCTTAAGGGGTTGTCTCACTCAATGTCCATTCCCCTGAAGGTGTCACTTTGGAGTCTTTAGTAATTCGCCCACAAAATGACTAGACCAGCAATAGATCTCAGGTGGGGTCCTAGATTCTCCTGTGAACTTGCCCCGTTTGAGCATTCAGACATTGTGGCCAAGTGTGTTGAGACATGTTGACAGCCGGGCTACATTGCTAGCCACTGACTGCACTGAAATCGTCTTTGCGAGTCCAAAGGTATTAGATACAACACTGAATCCTGAACAAGTAGGAGCAAGTGTAATTTTTGGATTGTTATTATTCAAACAACCAAATCTGTTAGTGCTGTTGGCCTTTAAATAAAAACCCCTCAAGAACCTCAGCACCATGATCCAAACACAATGCAGTATAGATTTACTTTTAGTTGGTTCAGAGAGTTATTAAATTCCATTGTATGAGGTGCTATGTTTTTGCCAACAATGGTAGCATGAGAAAGAAGCCTTCGTCAGGGTTATGCGTGGAAGTCAGAGCGTTACGTACCTCTTCATATTTGTAAACTTTCTTTTAATTAATTACTTATATTTTATCTGCAAGCAAAGCGCCTTGAGAAATTTTATACATATTCAAAAGTAGATAGCAGTATTGACATATAGAAAGGGCTGATAATGGTACAACCATTTTAGACCAGGAGGATATTGGACATATACAAGGAAGGGTACAGAAGTCGAAAACTTTGAGATGTGTCTTCATAGGGGCTCCGAAAAACGGCCTATTTAATGGAGATATGAGCTGTGCTTGTTATGGAAATGTGACCAAGATTAGTCCCCATTTATGCAGAAGTGCTGTATCATAACATAGCATTAAATCATTCGACCGTAGAAATCCAGCAAGCGATATTCTGCTAAAACGAAGGGATAACAAGATTGAAGCAAGGAAAAACCAGTTTCATTCCACAAACATTAACATATTGTTCACTAGGTCTTTCGAAGTTTGGTCATTCACGTATGTTTGTAAGACATGAAACTATTCGGGATCTACAAAACTATGCAAATTAAGAAGAGTAGCTGAGTCACTTCAATCAAAGGAAATACAATATCTAAAAGCATCATGGAACTGGAACAAATTTCAGATAAGCATGACAAGGACGTTCCGTGTCCAATAAATAATAGACGGAATTTCACAGGCTGTTTGATGAGCTGAGGATGAGAGGAACCCTTGTTTGGGTGCGTTTTGAGCAAGTGCATAGGTTTCAACAGGTTTTAAAGGAATGGTGGGTTAGTTCACATATTTTTAGGAGATTTTTCATATGCCCTTTTAAACTATACAAGAGCATCGCCACATAGAGTAACAGAAGATTCAAGATAGAACAACAGGTGCCAGGGTCATAGTCTCTGTTGGGCAAAGTTCAGGAAGTTTGTGTAGCACGCATGGTAGAAAATCTGCACTACTAGAGATGGCATGTGGCCTCCCCAGCCTTCCTATTACTGAACGCCCTTGGAGAGGGTAGCGCATTTCTTGTGCCTAGGAAAAACAATGACTAGGTGTGTGAACTGGACCCAATCGTTGTCCTGTCTGCTCTGGCGGAAAGGTAAAAGTAATTCCCATGGATACAAGATCTAAGAGACACCCAGGAGAACAAAATAACACATTCTCGAAGTCACGTGAATTGAACAAAAAACAGCTTTGCAACAGATAGAATGGCCAACTGTGGCTACAGGGCCTGTGGTAACAATTTGGGTCAACGGATAATGCGGAAATCTGCTGACAGAGCTTGGATGTGTCTCACAAAAAGCGGCCGTCGTGCACAACTGCAGCTGTGCAGACAGCTGGTAGTGGCAGAGGACTACTATCCGAGAAGCTACAGATAGATGAAGGCCTAGAGACTGAGCTGGAGGTGGTGGTAGTCTAGGTAGGGGGAGCAGGCTCACTCTGTGTGCGTTATATAGGGAAGGGTTAGCAGAGCTGAGAAGTTGTCATTGGTTGATAAACATCATCGCATGATGTCATCATCTACTCAGATGGTCTCATCTTTTTTTGGCTATGTGTCAGATGCTAGTAGAATGGTCGAAAGCTAAATAAAATGAGATAGAAACCCGTACTATACAATCAAGACACTGCAGCACCGATTCATGCACAAGAATCTAGTGTCTCTTAGATCACGCGAATTTTATGCACCTCAGATTGAGGACAAAAAATATTCTTAGTTAAGCTACGTCACGACGCTAGTAACATCAGTATTTCAAGCATGCACTCCATTGGGGCAGGAAGAGGGAAGAGGCAGAGGAGAAGAGGGGTCACCAGAGAGAAGTCGGAGAAATAATATAGGACGTCTAGATGGAGAAGACCAAATAGACATATGGAACGTAGGGGGAAGCAAGCACAGACAGATGGAACTAGTAAACCTACATAGGGACAAAAGCCGAAGGAAGCCGCGGACAAACAGGGGCTCAGGATAGAAGAAGAATAAGTGACGACCATCCAAGTCACAAAAAAACGCATGAAGCTGCTGGTCTCTACACATGGTTTGAACATAGGAAGGCAATCCCAGAAATGTTTGAACGCGTGGCTGTTGTGGGAGTTGCATAAAAAAAAATGAGAGAATAGGCAAGTTTAACATAAACTCTAGAGTATTGGGATCCAATCAATTGCCTCTTTGTACATATGACGGCAACAGCTCCATTTCTCGACACCAGGCACCCAACACCGTGGCATGGAAAATCCGAGAACAAGAAGTAACCTATATGCACGAAAAGGTTGGAAGCCCCTGGAGTATTAGATTACGAACTATCTTGAAATTAATATAACCGTTTACCATGATCCCCTGCTCGATTCATGGTCTGAATAAATAAAAATAAATTATTGCAAAGGTTACTCTTTGGAAGGCCAATGCAGCTAGACTCTTTGTGGAATACCAAACCAAAAAAATGACCTATAAGATGGAACTTGGAGCCAAACATTATCGTTGCTCAGAAATTGACGTGAGGAAGCTATGGCTTTGATAACAACACGCAAAAGAAAAGGCTCAAACCATAATACAATTCTCACACAAGAAGACAGAGACCACAACAAAAGTTTAGGGTTAGAGACTGGTTCTATACTGACAGAAGGTGTTTCAGGCCAGATTAACAACCACCTGCTATTGGGGTGATATAGCACTCGGGGTCGAATACACCAAGGACTGGGGACAGATTGAACAAGTCTTGACTTTAGGGACGTTTCACTATTGCTCTTTAGTGGGGATTCTTTAATTAGCGGAGGCAAAATTTATAATTTAGGACATCTTTTGCAACATGAAACATTTTCTTTTCGTAGTTTCTGATTGATCTAAAGTCCGCCAATAATATTCCAAGCACTGTAAAGAAACTATGGGGATCATTTGGTCAGTGGTCACATTTCTATATAAATGGAATTTTCAAGCCTTTTTTTGCTGCTGCAGATTTGTTCCTCCTACAGTCCCTCGGTGAACCGTCTTACTTATGCTGGGCTATCACTATACATAGGTGTGGGCTAAGAACCACAGCATTGTTCTTTTTTACAATAAAAGCAAAATAATGAAACAGAATGTGAGCCCATTACTTCAGAGCGTTAAGACTATCTTTGGAAATGGGCACTAAATCTTACTACCAGACATGTACCGGATTGTTGTAAGAGAGCCTGATTTGTTGGCCCTTGAGAAAACTGCTTGGTGGAGGTGACTTGCAGGAAACTGTCCAGAACACAGCATCTGGTCCGTTCTTGGGCTTGGTGCAGCACACATGAATGAATAGTGAGCAGTCCCCTTTGCTGGGCTGAAATACGACTAGCATGCCAACAACTGTTAGCAGGATCTACAGGCTCCTAAAGCATTGTCTTTAGTCATAAACAGGGCATCTTCTCATAGCATGATGCAAAATATGGGCCATGAATGTAACACACACTTGGAAAACACATAAAATGTTAGAGTAGCGCAGCAGTATTCCACTATGGTAGATGTATATACAGTAAATCTAAACGAGTATTAAAGGTGTTTGTCCACTTTCTGCAATAATACCTGTTTGTGTAAGATAATAGAGTTTATACATTTTCCATATACCAGAGCAGTCTTCAGGTTACTGCAAGATCGGTTCTTTAGGTTTGATTCTTACGTTGAATGTGTATGCAAGTCGGACCAGGTTAGATTTATATAATTGTAAGCCCCAGACACAATATATTTTTGGCCCATGACAAGTGAATTTCATCAAAATTGTTGTCGGTTGTCATGGGAACAAGGGTTATATCATATACAACTTAACGGACATTCTACAACCACATTTAGGGTTGTAGGACTGTCGACAATGCATGCTCCGGTACCTCAGGGTTTACTTGGGCGGTCTCCTCTGGCAATTTTTGGGGCACATCACCCCAAAATATCCACTTTACAGGGGTTTTCAAAAGTACCCATGTTAGAAATGAAACACATTTAAAAAAATAATAATAATTGTAGTCTCCCTTTTAAAGATTACACTTCTCCCAACATTTCAGTAACATTTTTTTTAACCGCCTACCAAAAAAATGAGGATTTGTCGGAATGCTCCAAAATACGCTCGTCTCAGCAATTGACTTCCTCGTTGAGCCTTAAAAAATTTTCCGGCAAGCCATTCTTATTCTTAGGAACAAGAAAAAGCACAGGGAGCCAGAAAACGGGTGAATACAGGGGCGGAGCAATTCATAACGAACTTCACAGTTTTTGGCAGCGACAACTCCGGAAATGAAATGCGGGTGGGTTATCGTGGTGAAACAGCACCTTTTTTTGCGACCAAATGCCCTTCAATTTTTTGTGGCACGCGGTCCCCTTTGCGGACAAGAATTGAAACCGCCTAAAATGGTCTATAAGTGGTGCACTGCATTTTTTCATGGTAATTAACGACAGTTTCTAGCATAGACAATTGATAACATCTCCTCCATTAATAATAATCTTTATTTCTACAGCCCAAATTCTGTAGTTACTTTAAAGAATTATGGGCAACAAATAAATTTTAAATAAATCCATCCCAAAATAAAATAAGACATTTCAAAAGTAATAACACCATATGAAACATAGGAATGAGGACCCTGCTCGCAAGAGTCTTACAGTCTTTAAGTTAGTTTGGTTCGGGTAGTTATTCCCATGAGTACATTATGTCATCGTGATCACTGCTGGAGCTCAGCTTTGTGGTGAAAGCCGGGCTCCGCAGTAACTCGGGGATCAAGATACTCCACTCCCTGGTAATTTACCCTAAATACACAGTGGTTCATGTGGGGGCTTGGGACTTAACTACTCGCCGATCGGCACCCTCCGTGCTAGAACAGTAGATGCCGTAAGTTTCTATGAATGTCACCCGTGGTCAAGGATTGACCCCAGGGATTCTTTCAACAGAGGAAAGTCCAGAGCCGAACGCACGCGCTCTTTCCCTTTCTCAATCCACGATTCCTTATTCAGTGTTAATACATCAGCTCTGAGGACGCCGGGGGCCCACAGGTAACAGCCTTTTTTCGCGCGTATAGTGCTTTCAAAAACTCCTCGTCATTCTGGGCCTCACCCTTATAAAGCCAAGGGGGATGTCCTGTATCAGGGCAGGCGTAAAGTTACATTCATTAGGGGCAAATACAGATATTTTTTTATTTTTTTTTGCCGTGAATTCCTAACATCCACCGTTCCAGCACTAAAAACAATGTAAACTACCGTGCAATGAGTAGGTATGCGATAGAGGCTTGTTAGAAGGGTGGAGTCTGGGACATGACAGGAGTTTGACAACCGCAAACGCGCAAACTGGCGGTGACCTTGTGGACCCCCCACGGCCCAAGACTTGTTATGTTTTAAAACGCTAGAATAAAGGAATCGTGATTGAGAAAAGTGATGCCGTCCTGTTCTTGGACTTTTCACTTGCCATTTCCACTACTGGCTGTTCTATTGGGAACAGAGCACCACATAATCCCATACACCAGCGATTGGAAAGGTATACCGTCCCGTACATTGGGGGATTCACACTGGAGGTCATTTACTAAGGGAACGAAAACCCAACGGATTCGAAAAAACCGCCCAGTTAGAACAAAAATGTGTTGCGAAAATTACCCTTACCTTCCCAGGTATAGGGCCGTGCTTTCAGGGCATTCCAGCGCGCCCCGGGGAACTTCCACGTAGCAGCGACACTGGTGGACGGCGGAGGAACTACCGATGAATCTCCGGCCCAGGGGGGCACCCAACCACCGCAGCGAACGCGCCGCGATCGCGAACGACCGGTTAAGTAAATCTGCCCCACTGTGTTCACAAGTATGAAGAGACTTGGGTATGCCTGTTCTTCTGCATCTTTCTATTTGTAATCTTTCAACAGATCCTGTTAGATTATCAGCACATTCTTATTGCGTATCTTACCCTGTACAATTGATCCAAATGTTCAAGGTAATGGTAAAAAAACAAGTCCTAAATCAACTCGTAAAAAAAATATATATATATATCTATATGCCTCTCGGACAATCGCACGCAATGCAAAACAGGCAAATTTCCACCAATGAGTCTGTTTATTCCCTGCAAAACAAGTCACCATAAAAGAAGATTTAAAAATTGGGATCACGGAAAGTGTGGTGACACTATAGAAAAGGATTACCTATTATGTTTTATGGGACGGTGAACGGCCAACAAAAAAAAGCTAAAAACCCTACCAGAATATGATTACTAACACCCACCAAGAGAGTTACATAACTCTCATGGATTAGCTATTGACTCGCTAAATGAGGTACCCTAAAAGTAGATCTCATCTCTACCAAAAATAAGCCTCATAGGTTCAAATTAAAAAAAAAATTTTTTATAGCTGTAAATATGACAATACCAATCTGTTCGAATGGCGCTCGTTCCTTTTCGATTCCGCCATGTGCCCCGTTTGTTTTCCAAGACATATAGTAATATCACATTTCGTGAGAAAATATAAAAAATTTTCAAGAGAGAAATAAACTTTGTGGCTTGTGGGCATTTCAGTTTTGCCAATACTAATGAGCAAAAGATACGAGGGAAATCGAGAGGGTCCCAGAAGAGAGAAAAAGAAGGGGGGCAGAAAAGCGAAGCCAGGAGGAAAAAGAGAAGAAAAATAGGAAAAGCAAGAAAAAAGGGAGGGAGAAGCGAAGAGGAAGCAAGGGTAGAGAAAAAAATCGGAAGGAGAAAGAAAAACAATAGAGAAGAGTTTGTCAAAAATTTACGTTGTAAATTCACCTTCATTTGTTTAACCTTGAAACACTAAAGGGTTTTCAAATTTCTAATTTCTTAAGTTTTTTTTCATATGTTGAGGGTTTAGGATCATATAATGGGGTAATGTTATAGGGTTTTATTATTAATTTAGGCTGCTCAAAGTCCTTAAAGCTTTTCCAGGCCCCTGTAATATAGGTTTCTGCAAGCGGTTGTTCATAAAAATGTGAAAATTGCTCCCAAACCTAGAAGACTGAAATCGGTTGTAATTCCAAACAGAAAATGTCACTAAAAAACTGAGATTTTTTTTCAAAATCTTTTCAAACTTTGGGGTGGGGCAGGAACAGCAGAGCGGGGGAGCGTGCATATAAGATCAAGCACGGAGTGAAAGCTTGGCTCATTTACATATTTATAACCTTAGCTAAATAAGGCTGGTCCCAGGATTTAAGAAACAAACAAAAAAAAAAAAATCCTCCACAAGAAGGTAACGAGCATTTCCGATTTCCATCAGTACGATCGTTGGAGATGTCTTATTCACTAGTAACTGCAATATACAAACGGCCGACATCGTCGGGCCAGACATCGGGCACGTGGGGAGGAGGGGGAGAGCGCTGCTCACCCCTGCCCCTCTCCATAGAAATACACCCCACCCACACTCACCGATCTGACTCGGTAGAAAAGTTAGAAAGTCTGTGATACAATGTGAATCATTTGGAGTGTGATGATAATACATTCAATTTAGAATGTGTACAATGTGGCTATTAAGTTTCTATAAGGACTTTACAAATGGAGTAAAACCTTGTCCTTTGTCTCCTCCATATGTGATCACGCAGGTTAAAATCGAGAATCACGCGCTGCACAGGACATAACATCTTCTTCACATACCACCGCGTGATCATTGATTGATACATATGTACAAAATGATATGAGACAGTATCATAGTCCGGAATTCCCTTTGTTCATTTCATGTTACAAAATGAATGCGGCAGATCTGACTAATGTGCATTTGTTGATGAAATGATATAAAAAGCAGGGGATCCTGACGGGGGCAGGGACTTTTTCCAGCTCTCGACGTGGACGCACGTCGGTCTTTGTTGATCCGGAAGTTCCTTGCCCTGCTGTCGAGTCCCCCGTCGTATAAGTGATATGCTACAATAGCCGTAATGTATTGATGCTTACTTCTAATTAGATTACTCTAGTATATAAGCAAATAATTGTAACTCCTGTTATTCAGCAAATAAACTATTACTGTTTAAGATTAAGTTTGTATTGACCTCGTTCGCTTCCTAATTGTATTAGTGAGCGCCCCCAGTAAGTAGGGACGCTAGGTCCACCTTATTTTTGACAGGCAATACATTAATTGGCTGTAGTCCAGCAGGATCCTTATAAAACGCTGTGTTAACGGTCCGTGAGAACGGCCCCGTCTTGGATATCTCACTTACTGTCTGGAACTTCTTTAATGCACCCTATTGCAACTGTCGCGAATAAGGATAGGTGGGGTTGAAGGGACGAGTGAATGGGCTCACGGATCACGCAGCATATACAAGGAAACTGAAGTTATTTGGAACCAAGACCCTTCAAACATCCTGACATTATAGGTGGTTGCAAAGGGGATAGGGAACCCCCTGTGCAAATTTGGCCATTTGGCGTTTTGCCAAAATTCTCGCTTTTTGGCACGAAGCCAAGATCCGAAAAAAATGTCAGGAGACGTAAAAATCAAGCAAGCCCCAGAAGTAATAGAAGTGCCCGGCTGGTCTGAGGCACCCTATTCTATCTTAAGCAAGGAATTAGGAACATCAGGTAGCAAGAACCTTGGGAAAGTAAGCTCAAACTTGTGAAACCCGTAGATCTAGTGAACAAACACAGGAAAAACGCTAGAAGAGGTCCCTGTTAGGTCAGGTGATGCATAACCCCTTCACATCTAGTACCCATACTAGAGGAGGTCCCGTTAGTACGGTGAGTAGTAAGCTGTCATCTAGTACAACATCTAGAGTATGTCCTGTTAGTCTAGGTGAACTGCATTGCTTTGGCAGACTGTTGGATATTGACAGTGCTACGAGTATCATGCCTCAATCACCTTCATATGATAGGCTCATTTAGAAGCGGAAACTAAGTTGGAGAGCAGCGATGTGGAGTTGGCATTAATCCTGCCTGTTCTTAATGAAAACTACAGCATTATCAGAGCAGTGCGAAAATACTGCTTTAAAAATAGCCCAAAATACATACAAGCAGGTACAGAAAAGGGCCAAAGTTACAAACACACGGTCACACAATTATTGCAGAATCCCATAGATTGGAATCCAATAGTGGGAATGGGGATGTGTGGGAATTCTTCCTCTAATTCAAATGGGAGGAACCCCCCAGACCCTGTAATGAGACCCCCCCCCCCCCCCCCCTCCCCGAGTGTGTTAGCCAAACGTACGGAAAAAAATTAGAGAGACAGGAGAAGTGATATACGTGGTGGTCAGAGTAAGTGAATATGGAGGAACCGGAGTAATGCTGGATTGGAGATGTTGGAAAGTCTATCACTCTACCAGAGACCCTATTTTACCCAGTGTTCTTTAAGACCCTACTTTGTGGATAACCGGGATTAGGTTGGAGAATTTATACTTTTAATTCTGCTCACTGTTTCCAGAACAGGTATCCGGCAGAGTTTATATTTGCTGTTGAATGAGAACCCTGGTATACTATAAGGGAGGTCCTTGAGAGAACTAAAAAGGAGCACTGCCAAAAATCTATAACTTTTTTTATTTTTCCACATAAAGAGCTGTGTTTTGGCTTATTTATTGCATAATAAATTGCACTTTATAGTGACGGTATTTAATATTCCATACAGTGTACTGGGAAGTGGGAAAAAAAATGCAGTGAAAATGGTGAAAAAATGCATTTGCTCCATTTTCTTGTGGGATTGAATTTTACAGCTTTCACTCAGTGCCTGAAATGACATGTCTACTTTATTCTTTGGGTTGGTACGATTACGGGAATACCAAATTTGTATAGGTTTTATAATGTTTTCATACATTTACAAAAATTAAAACCTCCTGTACAAATTTTTTTTTTTTAATTTTGCGATCTTCTGGCGCTAATAACTTTTTCATACTTCGGTGTATGGAGCTGTGGGTGGTGTAATTTTTTGCGACTTTTGATGGTAGTTTCATTGCTATAATTTTTAGGACGGTACGGCCTTTTGATCACTTTTTATTGATTTTTTTTATACTTTTCAAAATGGCAAAATAGTGGCATTGTCGACTTTGAGCGCTATTTTCTGTTATGGGGTAAAACGCAGTGAAAAACGTTTATTATATTTTAATAGATCGGGCATTTCGGACACGGCGATAGCTAATGTGTTTATAATTTTTACTGTTTATTAATATTTATATCAGTTCTAGGGAAAGGGGGTGATTTGAATTTTTTATTTTTATTTTTACTATTTTTCAGACTCCCTAGGGTACTTTAACCCTAGGTTGTCTGATCGATCCTATCATATACTGCCATAGGAGGATTTTCCTCCTCATTCATTACAATGAGTTAAAACGAAGTAGCCTCCGGTCTTCGGAAGATACGAGGCTACTATGGCGACGGTTCGCCGCTCCCCGATGACGTCACGGGGACTGGCACCGATAGGGGGTGTTACCGGTAAACCTTAGCTGCAATATGCAGCAAAGACTTACCGGCTATGGAGAGGGCTCGGCCCGTCTGAAGATTTATATTAAGATTAATTGATGTATGTGAACATTGAAGTAAAATATATGACAAAACGTTGAAAACTGTTGTTGATGGTCAATTAATATGACAGTGTTCATTGATGCTCTCTCTACCTGGAGATACAGGGCCTGTCTATGTGAGAGCCAAATGCAAGTAAGGTTGCAACATTACTGTGTTGGTTAGCTGGCAGGGAGTAGCCCACCAGTTGTTAGCCAGGGCTGTACTTTGTATAGTCAGTGCAAGGCTTTTTGTTTTGGGAATATTTTTTTTTGTTTGTTTTTTTCTTGCAACTTTCTGCAATAAACCTGACCCATAGTCATCTTATACCTACCTGCTGCGGTTTGCCTGGTATTGATGAAAAAAGATGTGTAACCTGTGACTCCAGCAAACGCGATCTCTAACCAATTTCTTACAGCCGTTTGATATTTTTAATTTTTTTTTGCTGACAAGTTGTCGTCGGTTTAAAAAACTTAGTCCTTAGGTTTTCAAAAGTATTAGATTTCAAAAACAGTCCTGGAGTCATAATACATAAAATGGAAAAAAAATTGCATTAAACTGCACAACCTGCAGAAATTCTTCTCTTTACAGGTGACCTGTTTGTGTCAGACATGGCCCAAAGCAAAGGAACAGACACTAAATTTTACTTTTACTCTGCACTTTTCTAAATTCCAAGTGTTCACCTCTGCTTCAGTCACCTGTGAGGTGTAATGTGTGTTATTATTATTGTGATATTACCTATCTAGAAGATAATACTACCGTTTCAAAGACATGTAATCCATGGTGATGATGTTCTAACCTAAGTAAAAATGAGCATGGATTGTACAGGGTCAGTAAGGAAAGGGGAAAAAGGTGGTAAGTGGAAGAATAAAATACTGGGTGGACTGAATGCACAAATTATGTGTCTAGGGCATAAAAATGATATCGTCTTATATCACCACTTAACAGTGGCGGTACACACCTTGGCAGAATAGTAGCACCTTGGAAGATAGCATTTATTTTTGTACAAGGTCAGTACCACAGACAAAGATGCAGCCCATTTCTGTTTAGATTTCTGTATTTTGCTCCCCAACTTCCAAAAGTCATAATTCTTTTTATTTCCCATTTAAAAAGACGCATAAGGGCTTAACAAATTTTACTTTCAAGTGTCAACATTTAATATTCCATGCAATCTAATACTGACATATTGTGACACCAGTGACGTTTTTATGCTTTGGTGTATGGCTCTGTGTAGGGTGTCACTTTTTGCTGGTGAAATGGTGAAAAAGCATTTTAATGCTCTAAATTGCCCTTTCTGGACCATCTGACCTGAGCATGATAGTTCAGTGAAGCCTTGGAGGTACACCTGGCTTTACCTTGGCATGCACACTGAAACTGTACTGTGCTATTCAGGTTACAATGAAAGAAATGCAAGAATTGGAAAAATATAATGGTCTGTTTTTTTTAATTGTAGCCCTAGACATTATCCTTAAAGGGATAGTCCCACAAAGACAAGATTCTAAAATATACTCAGGATAACAAAATAACATATTCTCCAATTCACTATTAGTAAAAAAAAAAAAGCATTTCACAGCAGGTATAATTCCAACCTGTCTCTATCAGTCCTGGTGTATACAATTTTGGTTGCCCCTGGATATGACCGTAAAAAAACTATGGTCAGATTCTTCTCATAAATGGCTTCTCTTGTCTGCACACTGCAGTGCTCTCTGCCTCCTGCCCCTCCACTCTGCATTACAAGACCAGCTCAAACACAGGTACTGCCTGCCAGCAAGCAGCAGCGTGCAGAGACTTACTCTACAAGCTACAGACAGATAATGTCTTAATCTGAGGGAGGCATATAGCAGAGCTGACTGTGTGTGTGTAATAGACAAGTTAGCAGAGCTGAGAGGGTCATTCTGTTTTCTCATGGATCTCATCTCTGATCTGTCTCATCTCTCTATGTGTCCGATGCTAGTAGAATGGTCAGAAGCTAAATAAAAGTGTAGATCAACCCTGGATCCTGATAATCTAAGCACATTGTCAGCACACAGCATCTCACAGCACTAGAGGGATCATGAAGTGTCTGGTTACAGAGTCCCTGTCTACATTCTGGAATCTTACACCGACCATCACTGAGTTATAGGAGCTAAAACATAATAAAACGGAGTAAAATTGAGTATATAGTAAGGGGGTTAAAATTATCTTTATTGTGTAAACATCACTAGAAGGTTATAATTTGAGAACTTTCTTTCATAGGCAAACCTCTTTAAGGACTAAGGATTTAGCATCACAAATAGCCTTAAAAATATATATAGTGATCAAATCTATGCAGACATGTCATTGAGTCTACATCAAATTGTAAATTACACAGATCTCCTATTATGATATTGTTTTACCTTTGCTTTAGTCTTCTTTTAGCTGTGGTAGGCACATTGGCTCCATATCCATATGAAAACAAAACTCTTTCAGCTTCGGCTTCATCTTCCACTGTAGAAGGTGAGAAAGAAAAATAGTATGGGATTACAACCACATTCTTAATATTTGTCACCTCTCCCAAAATGTCCTTTATAATGCAATTCTGGTGCAACTTTACCCACAAATGTACGGTGTGGTCATTCCTCCTTTATTATTTTTTACAAGAAATGTAAGAATATATTGACAACTGGTTGTTATTGTCTCTATACAAACCGACACTCCACAAATGTGGATAATAATAACATCTAATTGTCTTTAGAATTCTAGAAGGAATAACAAAGGAACAAAAGAGCAAAGCAATACGGCCCTCATTGTAACTGTATCAAACATTCACATGAATATAAAATAATAAACAATGAACAATTTGAATCATATTTATGAAAATGACAACATTTTTCTAAAGCTATCCTTACCTACTTGGGACAGAAATTAAAGTAACTGTAAGGCTACATTCAGATGACTGTTTGGGGGACATATATACGGCCGATGTATACATGTCCCCATAGACGGCAATGGGCGCACGCTGCTGTGCGAGAGCGGTAAGGTGCTGAACACGTGCAGCACCGTACCGTCCCGTAGCCGGGAGAAACAAAGGACATGTTCTATCTTTCCCCTGAATACGGCACTGTGCGCCATACATCGCTATGGTACGGCGGGCACACATTTATGTGAATGTTGCCTAAAGTTGTTTTTTCCCATAAATCAAGAGCTCTTGGGATGTAAAACTACTTTGCCTATTATCTTGGTTACCTATATACAGCAGTTTCTTTGCTATACAGCTCAAATTACCTCAATGCTGCAGTAGCCGCTTCCTCTGTGCTGGCCAGCCCTGTGAATCTGTAATATAAACGAACTCTGCAAACTCTATGGTTTCATGGGAATGCAGGGGCTGCTGCTCCCTGCTCATAGGGGAGGAGGTCATGTGACTTTTCTCTCTCTGTGTATGTAGCAGAGCTGGATGTGTTCAGAACTGTGGATACATTTGTCTCCTTCACAGAATAATGAGGTACAAGATCTCCCCCGTTTCCTATTAGTCCCTCCATCACAATCTGTGATTCTACAGAATGTTCCCTGTCTAGCTCTTTACCTCATGCTGCTCTCCTCCTCCACCTAGTCATCGGCAGTATCCGCTCTGTACAGATAAGCTATTAACCCTTAATGCTCACACAGCACAGACTATAGACTTCACTCATTACATGTTCCCTGCTCCTCCAAGCTACCAGGCTGGTCACAATATACATCCTGTATGTGTACTGTGCAGTGGATTTACTTGTGGGAAACTAAATGGATTTAATGCTCAATTACTTTGAGAGAGAACACAAGGCATCATGGGATCTGTGGGCAAGCTAACTGGCCTCAGTTTGAGGCCATAAACAGATAGACATAAGTCAAACACTTTCACAACAGAAAATGGCTTATCTCTGAAAAGATAACAGTAAATAGCACAAAGTAAGCATCGCTCTGATGAATTTACAGTTACCATTTAAGTTATCGGTCAGATTTGTAAATAGGAATCTAAGGGAAAATTTATCAATGCTTCTACGCCAGTTTTCCATGCCAGTGGAATAATGGCAAATCTGGGCTGGATAGGGCATAGCGTGGCACGGTGGTTGGTGGAGGGAGTGAGCACGCGGCGTGGCCGTCCCTGTTTTCGATCTTTTGCGAAACCAGCAAACTGTTGTTTGCTGGTTTTTAGGCAAAACTGTGCCAGGTTCAATCAACCGTTGTTTTGCTCGCCGCCTGCCAGATACATCAAGAAGGGGCGCTGGCGTATGATAAATCTCCCCCTTATGTCTATAGTCTGCTTTAGGCTCTTCACACTTTTACCATGGCATTTAGGTGAGCATTTTCACAGCAAGAATTGCACAATATAAAAGTCGGTTTTATCCAGCATAAATGATAAATACATCATGACATATAGCATTGCCCTGCTATGTATATAAATGGATAAAAGAAAATGAAAAAAATATAAAAAATAAATATTTGAAACTTGCTTTGTGCAGACTGAATAATAACATCATCCAATTCTTGTTCCAACTTTTCATATGTCTCCAGTCTTGTTCGTAGTTCAGAATTCTGGGCCTGAAGCTCCGTAACTCTTTTTTCGGTGGAGGTTTGAAGTGCATAAAATTCCTTTGTTAAAACCTGAGCATAAATAATTAAGAATATTAAAAGTTGATTTTTTCTTACAAATGGAGGCGGAGGTTATTTACATCAACATGTCATCTTTTAGTGATGTTGGTGAGTTCATGATCTATGAAACACGCTTAATTTTTAAAGTGGTTTTATATCTAAAAATACTGACATCCATAAATTAGATGAGTTGAAAAGGAGAATAAAACAGGGACCAGACAGGTCCATTCTATAAGCTGCTGAGAAAAGCTGGTTTGTAGGGATAATGGGTGTCAGACTCTAATCAATCTGATAATAATTAACAAAGGATAGGACCAAAGCCCGAAGGCAGCAGGTTCACCGTCTTTGGGTTGTGCTGGATTAACATACATACAATGTCTTACATACAATCGTGTGCCTTTTCTCTACAATCTATTATTAGTGCAGCAGCCAGAGTGGTCTATAAATCCTGATGCTACAGGATGCCTCCAATGTGTGTCAGTCATGGCACTGACTGCCAAATCACCTTCTGTATTCAATTCAAATGAACCACCCTCAACAAAGATCTGCACATTGCTGTAACTCTCTACCTCTCTTCCCTGATTTTAGTCTATTGCCCAGCCTGTGCTCTTCAATCCTCCAGTGATCTAAGCTTACTTTCCTCCTTTATTCAAACCGCACACTCATATCTCCAGGACTTCTCCCGAGCTACACCTTTTGTCTGGAATGCACTACTTCGGCTTTCCTAAGTCTTCAATATGTGTTCTGTTTTCAGAACATGAGCAATATTCTTAACCCTCTTAAATCATGACATCATCAATGAAAACCACCCGTGTTCTGCACCTTGTATTGATACAGCACACAAATAATGCTCCCTCTAGTGGCCAAAAGTGGTATAAAAAATTCCATAATTTGTATTAGTTTTAAAAATGGGGTAGGGAAAAGATAAAAAGGACGTTGGGGCACATTAACTTATCGCGATCCCCGATCTGGAATGTCCGACAAGGATGAACTCTGCCGCACTTCACGTAGATTGTGCGCCTGATATCCTGCATGTGTCGCTTCCCCGCTCAGGTCCGCCAGAGTTCACCATCTTCTTCCAGGTGCATGTAAGTGCTTGGCTTGTGACACAATTTCAATATTAAATCCCACGCTTAGTCCGAATCAGTCGAATCGGCCTGCTCGCGCAATTTGTGTCGCATAAAAGCCGGCGCCGATGCGCCAAAATCCGATCGCGTGCGCCAAAATCCTCTGCTAAATGCAGCCTGGATCGGAAATCGTCGGACTATCTGACCAAAGTGTGGCCGCAGGACCCTTAGTAAATGAGCCCCATTGTTTCAGAACAGGACATACTAAATGAATATGCCTTTGTGTTGAGATAGATGTAAAGATGACAGGGAGATACATAGTTAACTACATGTTTAAACATACAGTGATTTGCATTGAACATATGCATTGCATTTTTGTGGTATGTCAGCAGATTTGCTGAGAAAATTGAAATGAAGCAATGAACGCACCAAATCAACAAAGAAAAAGTGCATGCGGTCATGAGGTAAAATAAGGTCAAAAAGCAAATCAAAAATACAAAGATGACAAAGAAGCGCTGGGTGTCTCAGGTATCGGAACAGAAAGTCTTATCGGTTCATCATCTTATGAAAATTATGCTAAGAATGAGAATGAGAAAAATGTAACAAAGGTGAATTGATAGCAATGTGTGACTCTAGATTTCTAGATTACTATATGGATCCGTACCTCTAGCTTTTTCTGATACTTCTCACACTCCAGCTGGCACTTCTGGAGGTTGTCTGTGGTCTCCTCCAGCACCATGTGGGTACGTTCAGCCTCAAAAGATTTGATCTTGGCTTGATGGAGAAGCTCAGACATTTTGCCCTCTGTACCCAGCTGCAACTGTCTATATCTGAAAAAGAGGAAGGGAAAGGATTTATAATGAGCAAATATATTAGTCTTTATAAAACAGCAAAGCTCTGCAGAGAAAATCCTATGTATGGTAATACAACCCTTTAGGGTTATTATAATACATGTGTCAACAATAACTGTTACATCTAAAATACTAAACGTATCAAACCTTATAAAAGTAAATCATTCCACTGGTCAGAACAATGTTCTAGTAAAAGCCACCAAGACTGACTGATGTTGTCATGTGACATTCCATGATTGGGAATGTAAAATAGAGGAGTGACAACATGGATAATATACAGGGTGGCCAAAAGTTTGGACACATCAATAAATGGAAAACTATGGTTAGGAACACCATTATGTGCTACACCATGCTACTGAGAAAAAGAAGGGAAATCTGTGGGTATTTCCTATCATCTTTTAAAGGGGTATTCTCATCTGAGCATACACATTCTGTTTCATTAATCTGCCATATATATACATTTCTTCAATGAGATGTTATTAAAATTTTTTTTACCTGTGTGAAGATAATTTCTCATAAATGTAGTCATATGGTCCCTTAAAAACAAGACTGCCTCCTTGGATACGACCACCTCTGCTGGAGGAATTGCACAAAGAAACAAAAAGTTTTTGTATATAAAATGTCTGGGAGTTACTGCAGGTCCTACGTCCTATGGTAATGAACACTGAATCCAGGAAGACAAGCAGGACTCAATAGCGCATGTCTGGCCACTGCTGCCAGAGTGCGGTGGTCGTATCTGAGGAAACTATCTCGTTTCTAAGGGACAACATGACTACATTTATGAGAAGTTCTCTTCACACAGGAACATTTTTTTAATAACATCCAATTGAAGAAACATTTACATATGGCAAATGAATGAAATTAAATGCAAATGCCCAGATGGGAATACCCCTTTACCAATTCTCTCATTATAAACGGACACAGATATACCTGTAAGTTTACCGCAACAGGCTAATGGGAGACACAAAGTAGCTTTATTGCAGCAGAATTCAACACTCTGAACTGTAATAGATCTGCCATAGCATCACCAACACCATCATTGAGCAGATACTGGTAGCTATACAAAATTTAGTTGCTGCATCATCTCAATTAAATACAATATGCACAATAAAGGTTATGAGGGATATATATCTGGTCAGCCGGATTACATCCCCCATAGATGGCTATGGCGCCCTTGTTCGGTATGGTGAGCACAACAAGTGCTCACCGTACCGAGCCCACAAAAAAGATGGATTACGATCTATGAACAGCAGTGTGGCTTTATTTTCTATGGAGAGGGGACGGGTGAGCAGCGCTCACCTCTCCTCTCCTGCACGCCTCATGTGTGCAGGCATACGTCCATGTGAATGCACCCTGAGTAATACTAGATTTCACAGCACATTTGAAACTTTTTCAATACTACTTCAAAAGGACATTCTTTTTGGAGGTTCTAAATCCATAAATAGATACGCTTGAGTGAACGTGGCTTCATATAAAAGAAAACTTTCCAGATCTGACCCATCACTTTACATAACTTGGCTGTACGTGTGATGCAAACATTTGATAAAGCAACATCTCAAGTCTGAACAGATATTATTCAAACACAAAGTTTTCTATTTGCTCCACTTCCTTGTAGATTAGTACAGAGAGTTCTGTCATTAATTTCCCAAGATGACAAAACAGGTCTGGAATATGATGAAATCTCCTTTAAAGGTATATAACCGAGGACTTCCAGTAACGTATAGAATTCAGCTAAACTGATAAAGAACTGAAGAGGAAAACTAGAACCAGATCTTTCATTACTTTCATTTTCTAATGAAGCATATTCATACGTTACAGAATGGCAACGGTGTAAAAAAAAATTTGGGCACAATACTGGGCTATGTGTTACCTGGATGCTGAAATACAACAAACACCTCACTAATGGTTAGGATTATAGGTTAGGTTTGTATAAAGGCATTTTGAAATAGAAATCCGGCACTGTATATGCGATTACATCCTGTCCCTACAATTCAAAGACCCAAAGGGGCCTAAAACTAAACGAAAAAAACAAAACAAAAAACAGGCAGTCCCTGACTTAACGGGCACTTGACTTAAAGACGGACCTCTGTGCCCATTTGGACCTCTGGTAAAGCTCTGTTGATGCTGAAAATTTACTAAATTTTATTAAAGTTTTCCTGAAAAACCTTATCAAAAGGTTTCTGCAATGAAACTTTATTGTTAATGATTGTTCCCAGTACAACCCAGTCACAGCACAATCAAAATGTACCAGTTTCAATGTACATTGAACTTAAGAAAACCTAAAGACAACCTAATGAACCTATTTTGTATGTAACCCGCGGCCTGCTGTAATAAATGTGGGGCAGGGTTCGAACAGGCACTGGAAAGCCCCTTTATGTGCAGAATTTGCGCGCCACAAATCTGGTGCAGAAACATTATAAATACATGTGCAAACACTTTAATACCTGTGGCCCTTTGTGCTCAATGCACTGTGAGCAGGTATTATAACCTCTAGGGGGGCAGATCACAGCACCTAATAGGTTATGTGCATGGGGCCTATAGCTGCTTCATACAATGCTGGTTTTACTTGTGGGGTAATTTGGGTGCTGGAAGATAAGAGGAGGTGAATTATGTTTTGGCTGAACAACGTTTACAAATTGACAAATGTCAGTTGACAGTTTAGAAAAGATTTATGCATAGATGATCAGTTTTATGTCACTAAACAGGCAACTAATAGTTCATATGTCAAAAGAAAAATGCCATATCAGTAGATGTAATACCTGCAAGAACCATCTTCTGTCTGCACATAGTTACTTCATATATTATTCATGAGAAATATGCTTGGGTATAAAGTGATTAAAAACATCATGGGTGCTACTTTTATTGAGGCTTCTATTAAGGCGTACGTCCTGTATTACTGAAATAGAGACACCCTGCAGATTTCCTTTCAAATGTTTGTAAACTTCATTATCAAAAGTGAAAACATCTCATGCTGTAAAAGGCGTTCTTCAGGCTACAATTAAAGGGGTTGTCTCACTCAAATGTCATTCCCCTGAAGGTGTTCACTTTGGAGTCTTAGTAATTCAGCCCAAAAATGCTAGATCCAGCAATAGATCTCAGTTTGGGTCCTAGATTTCTGTGAACTTTGCCCGTTATTTGAGCACTTCAGACAATTGGTGGCCAAGTGGTGTTGTACCATTTGAAAGTAGGGTCATTGCTAAGCCACTGATGCACTGAAGCTCTTGTGCTAGTCAAAGGTGATTAGATCCAACACTGAATCCTGGACCAAGTAGGAGGCAAGTGTATTTTTGGATTGTTATTATTCAAACAACCAAATCTGTAAGTGCCTGTTGGCCTTTAAATAAAAGCCCCTCAAGAACCCTCAGAACCATATCCAAACAACAAATCATCATAGTTACTTCTGTATTGGTTCAGGATATGTATTAATTCCAGTGTATGAGTGTGCTATGGCTTTTGCCAAAATGGTAGCCATGAGAAAAGAAGCCTTCGTCAGGGTTATGGTAGGAAGTCAGAGGCTTACTTACCTCTTCATATTTGTAAACTTTCTTTTAATTAATTACTTTAATTTATCCTGCAGCAAAGCAGCTTGTAGAATATTTTAATACATATTCAAAAGTAGTAGCAAGTATTGACATATAGAAAAGGTGCTGATAACTGGTACACCATTTAGTACACCAGGAAGGATCATATACAAAGAAGGACAAATGAAAACTTTGAGATGTGTCATTCGTAGGGGCTCCGAAAACAAGGCTATTTAATGGATGATCTGAGCTGTGCTTGTTATGGAAATGTGACCAAGATTAGTCCCATTTATGCAGAAGTGCTGGATCATAACATAGCATTAAATCATTCGACCTGAGAAAATCCAGCAAGCGATATTCTGCTAAAACGAAGGGATAAACAAGATGAAGCAAGAAAACCAGTTTCATTCCACAACATTACATATGTCCATATTTTCGAGTTTGGCATTCACGTAATGTTGTAAGATACATGAACATATTGATCTACAAAACTATGCAATAATATAAGTAATGAGTCACTTCAACAAAGGAAATACAATATCTTAAAAGCATTCATGTAGAACTGGAACATATTTCAGAAATGACAAGGACGATTCCGGTTCAATAAATATAATAAGGACATTTCACAGGCTGTTTGATGAGCTGATAGAGGAACCCTTTGTTTGGTTTCTGTTTTAGCAAGTGTCATATTGTTCAACAGGTTTTTAAAGAATTTTGGTTATTTCATCATAATTTTAGGATATTTTTCATATCCTTTTACAATAAAAGCATCTGCACATAGATAACAGAAGATCATATGATATACAACAGGTGACGGTCATAGTCTTGTTGGCAAATGTTTCATGAAGTTGTAGCACTACATGGTAGAACTCTACTACATAGAGATCATTTTGCCTCCCAGCCTTCTCCTATTACCTGAACGCTTGGAGAGGTAGTCCATTTCTTTCCTAGAAAACAATGACTAGGTGTTGTAACTGGACCCAATCTTTTTCCTCTGCCTTTCTTCAATAGTTAAAAGAATATTCCCATGAATACAAGATTCTTAAATACACCCAGGATAACAAAATAACACATTCTCTAATTCACGGTTAATAACAAAAATACAGCATTTCACAGATATAATTCCAACCTGTCTATCAGTTCTGGTGTTTACAATTTTGTCACTGGATAAGACTGTAAATCTTCTGACTAAGCTTGGATTGTTCTCATCAAAAGCTTCTCTCGTCTGCACACTGCAGTGTGCAGACAAGCTGTAGTGTGCAGAGACTTACTCTAGAAGCTACAGATAGATAAGGCCTTTATAGCAGAGCTGACTGTGTGTTTTATTGATTAGGTGAGGGAGCAGAGCTCACTCTGTGTGCGTTATAGGTAAGTTAGCAGAGCTGAGAGTGTCATTGTGTTTTATAACCATCTCATTGATGTCATCATCTCTCATATGTCTCATCTTTCTTTTTCTATGTTTCAGATGCTAGTAGAATGGTCAGAAGCTAAATAAAAGTGTAGATAAACCCTGTACTATTACAATCTAAGCACACTGTCAGCACACAGCATCTTATAGCACAGAGGAATCATGAAGTGTCTGCTTAGAGAGTCACCAGCGAGAATCTGGATTTTTATAGTAACCTTTCTAGGATTGATAGGACCAAAAACATATTTGGTACTTATTGCTTTTAAGCTAACCAGTCATCAGACATTGGCTTAGTAAACCACTACCAGTATGTTATCAAGCAGCTGAACAGCTTCCAGATCTTGTTTCTTTCATGGCCTTTTTTAATTTAATTTAATAAAGGACGACATGCCAATATTTGTCCGAAACGCATAAGTCTGCTGTCTCTACACATTTTTTAACATGGAGCATTCCAGCAAATTTTTTACCGTGGCTTGTTTTTTGTATTTGCATAAAATGGATTAAATATAGAATATGCAATTTTAACATAACTTCTACGAGTATTGGATCCATCAATTCCTTCATTCTATGCTACATCTGAAGCGGCACAGGCTCCATTTCTCAACCAGGACCCGAGCACCGTTCACATTTGAAAATCGCATAACAAGAAGTAACCTATATGCAGAAAAGGTGAGCTGGATATTTATATACGAACTATCTTTAACCGTTTACCATTATCCCCTGCTCTATTCATTTCTGTAAAATAAAAATAAATTATTCAAAGGTTACTCTTTAAGGCCAATCAGCTACTTTTTGTAATACAAACCAAAACAATTACCTAATAATCTGAACTTGAGCCAAACATTATTTCTCAAGAATATATGGTGAATCTATTTCTTTTATATACACACGCAAAAAGAAAAGGCTCAACCATAATAATTCTCATCACAAGAAGATCAGAGACCACAACAAACTATTGTGGTTTTATACTGGTTCTATACTGCAGAGCAGGTGTTTCCAGTACCAGATTACCAACCCTTCTATTATGGGTGATATAGCATCTCTTGGTCTAATACACAAGTGACTTGGCTGACAGATGAACAAGCTCTTTTACTTTAGTGAATCTTCACTATATTCTCTTTAAGTGGGACTTCTTTAATTAGCAGGGGCAAAATTTAATTTAGGACATTTTTGCAACATGATAACATTCTTTCCTGTATTTCTATTGATACTACATTCCAGCCCAATATATCCAATGCACTTGTAAAGAAACATGGGAATAATTTGTCATGTGTCACATATTCTATATATAAATGTGGAATTTCAAGCCTTTTGCTGCTTGCAGCTTGTTCCTACAGTCCCTTCTGTGAACCGTCCTTATTTTATGCTGGGCTATCACTTACATGATGTGTGGGCTAAGAAACCACAGCATTTCTTTTTTACATAAAAGCAAGAATATGAAACAGAATGCAGCCATTACTCAAGAGCGTATAGCTATCTTTTAGGAAATGGGCACTAGTATCTTTACCACCAGACATGTAAAGGATGTAAGGAGCCTATTGTGTTGCCCTTAGGAAACTGCTGGTGGAGGGACTGCAGGAACTTCCCAGTAACACAGCATCTGTCGTTCTTGGCTTAGTGCAGCACACATGAATGAATGTGAGCAATCCTCCTTTGCTGGGCTGAAATACGCTGAGCATGTCCAACAACTGTAGTCAGGATCTACAGGCATCTAAAGCATGTCTTTAGTATGACACAGGGCATCCTTCTCATAGCATGATCAAATATGGCCTATGAATGTAACAACACTTGGAAAACACAATAAAATGTAAGTAGCGCAGCAGAGTATCTCCACTATGTATGTATATACAGTAAAATCTAAAAAGATTATTAAAGGGTTTGTCCACTTTCTGCAAATAATACTGTTTGTGTAATGAATAGTTATACAATTTTCCAATATACAGGCAGTCTTCAGGTTACGTGCAAGATAGGTTCTTTAGGTTTGTTCTTAAGTTGAATTTGTATGCAAGTCGGAACAGGTATATTTAATAATTGTAGCCCCAGACAAAATATTTTTTTGGCCCAGTGACAATTGAATTTTCAAAATTTTGTGGTGTCATGGGAACAAGGATTATCAATACAACTTAAAGGACATCTACCACCACATTTAAGGGTTGTAGACTGTCGACAAATGCATGCTCGTTACCTCAGGGGTTTATTGGGAGTCCTCCTGGCAATTTCTGGCACATCACCCCAAAATATCCACTTTACAAGGGCGTTTCAATAAGTACCCATGTTAGAAATGAAGACACCATTTAAAAAAATAATAATAATTTGTCCCCTTTTAGAAAGATACACTTCTCCCAACATTCATGACATTTTTTTTAACCCCTCCAAAAAAAAATGAGATTTGTCGAATGCTCCAAAATACGCCTCTGTCTCAGCAATGACTTCCTCGTTTGAGCTAAAAAATTTTTCCTGCAAGCCATTTCTTCATTTTAGGGAACAAGAAAAAGTCACAGGGAGCCAGATCGGGTGAATACAGGGGTGCGGCAGCAATTCATAACGCAATTCATGCAGTTTGGCAGCGACAACTCCGGATGAATGTGCTGGTGGGTTATCGTGGTGAAACAGCACCTTCTTTTTCGCCAAATGTGCCCTTCAATTTTTTGTGGCAGCGGTCCCCTTTTTCGGACAAGATTGAAAACCGCCTAAAAATGGTCTATAACCTTCGGTAAATGTGGTGCACTGCATTTCAGGTGTAAATTACTACAGTTTTCTAGCATAGACAGATTGATACATCTCCTCCATTAATAATAATCTTTATTTCTACAGCGCCAAATTCTGTAGTACTTTAGAAATTATGGGCAACAAATAAATTATTAAATAAATCCTGCAAATAAAATAAGACATTTCAAAGTAATAACACAGACATATGAAACAATAGGAATGAGGACCCTGCTCGCAAGAGCTTACAGTCTTTAAGTTAGGTTATGGTTCGGGTAGTTACTGCACCATGATGTACAGTTAGGTCATCGTGATCACTGCGGGAGCTCAGCTGTGTGTGAAAGCCGGGCTCCCGCAGTAACTGCTGGGATCAAGATACTCACAATCCTGGCAATTTAACCCTAAAGACACAGTGGTCAATGTGGGGCAGGGTACTTACTCGCCCGATCGGCACCCTCCGTGCTAGAAAAGGAGATGCCGTAAGTTTCTATGGCAGCCCGGGGGTCCAAGGATGGACCCCAGGGATGCTTTCAACAGATGGAAAGTCCAAGAACAGAACGGCACTCTCTTTTCTCAATCCACGATTCCTTTATTCAAGTGTTAAAACATCAGACATCTGAGGACGCCGGGGTCCACAAGGTAACAGCCTGTTTCGCGCGTATAGTGCTTTGTCAAACCTCCTCGTCATGTCCTGGACTCCACCCTTATAAAAGCCAAGGGGGAGGTGCCTGTATCATGGCGAGCGTAAAAGTTACATTCATTAGTGCACAATACATAATTTTTTATTTTTTTTTGCCGTGAATTCCTAACATCCACCTTTCCATCACTAAAAACAATGTAAACTACAGTGCAATGAGTAGGTATGCATAAGAGGCTTTTATAAGGGTGGAGTCCTGGACATGACGAGGAGGTTTGACAAAGCGCTAAACGCGCGAAACAGGCTGTTACCTTGTGGACCCCGGCGTCCTCAGACTTGTTATGTTTTAACGCTAGAATAAAGGAATCGTGGATTGAGAAAAGTGAGTGCCGTCCTGTTCTTGGACTTTCCACTACTGGCTGTTCTATTGGGAACAGAGCACCACAATAGATCCCATTACACCAGCGATTGGAGAAGGTACCGTCCCGTGCTATTGGGGAGAGTTCACACTGGAGGTCATTTACTAAGGGAACGAAAACCCAACGGATTCGGAAAAACCGCCGCATTTAAAACAAAAATGTGTTGCGAAAATTACACTTACCTTCACCAGGTATAGGCCGGTGAATTTCAGGGCATTCCAGCGCGCCTCCGGGGAACTTCAGCGCAGCAGCGACACCTGGTGGACGGCGGAGGAACTACCTTAGTGAATCTCGGCCGGACCCGAATCCACCGCAGAGAACGCGCCGCTGGATCGCGAACGGACCGGGTAAGTAAATCTGCCCCACTGTGTTCACAGTATGAAGAGACTTGGGTAGTGCCTGTTCTTCTGCATCTTTCTATATTTGAATGCTTTCAACAGATGCCTGTTAGATCAGCACATTAGTATTGCAGTATATTACACTGTACAAGTGATCAAATGTTCAAGTGTAAGTGTAAAAAACAAGTCCTAAAACAACTCTGTAAAAAAAAAATATATATATATATATCTATATGCCTCTCGGAACACGGCAATGCAAAAACAGGCAAATTTCTCACCAAATGAGTTCTGTTATTCTGCAAAACAAGTCACCATAAAAAGAAATTTAAATTGGTATCACGGAAATTGTGGTGACCTATAGAATAAAGATTACATATTATTTTTATGGTATGGTGAACGGCCAACAAAAAAAGCTAAAAACCCTAAACCAGAATTAATGATTTACTAAACACCCACCAAGAGAGTTAATAAAATCTCATGGATTAGCTATTGAATCGCCTAAATGATGTACCTGAAAAGTAGATCTCATCTCTCCAAAAATAAGCCCTCATATGTTCAAATTAAAAAAAAAAAAATTTTTTATAGCTTGTAGAATATGACAATACAAATCTGTTCTGAATGGCGCTCGTTCCTTTCTATGCCTGGCCATGTGCCCCGTGTGTTTACCAAGACATATAGTAGTATCGACATTTCTGAGAAAATTAATGATATCAGAGAGAAATCAAACTTTGTGGCATTGTGGGCGTTTCATTTTTGGCCAATACTAATGTATTGTCAAAAAAATTTACAGTTTGTAAATTGCACCTTCATTTTGTTTTAACCCATGTGAAACAACTAAAGGGTTTTCAAATTTCTTAAAGTTGGTTTTTCATATGTTGAGGGGTTTAGGATCTATAATGGGGTAATTTATGGGGTTTTATTATTAATTTAGGCCTCTCAAAGTCACTTAAAGCTTTCCAGGCCCCTGTAAATATAGGTTTCAGTGGTTTTCATAAAAATGTGAAAAATTGCTCCCAAACCTAGAAGAATTAGCGGATGTGTAAAAAGCAGAAAATGTAAAACTTAAAAAACTGAGATTTTTTTCAAAATCTTTTCAAAATTTTGGGGTGGGGGCGAGGAAGAACAGCAGGAGCGGGGGCGTGCATATAATATAAAGCAGCGGAGTGAAGAGCTGTGGCTCATTTACATATTTTATAACCTTAGCTAAATAATGCTGTCCCAGGATTTAAGAAAACAACAAAAAAAAAAATCCTCCACAAGAATAGGTAACGAGCATTTCCGATTTGCCATCAGTAAATCTGTTGGTAGATGTCCTGTAAATCACTAGTAACTGCAATATATAACAGGGCATACATCGGCGGGCAGACATCGGCACTGTGGAGGAGGAGGGGGAGAGCGCTGCTCACCCCTGCCCCTCTCCATAGAAATACACAGCACACCGAGCTGTATTCTGTAGAAAGTTAGAACATGTCTTATCTTTCTACAGGGTACGGTACGATGCAGCACGTACAGCGCCGTGAGACCATTGCGATATGGGGACGTATATATGCAGTTTATACGCCGGCCGTATAAACGTCCCCCATACGTTCGTGTGAATGTAGCCTAAGGGTACATTCACCCCTCTGTAGAAAACAGCAGTCGCAGACACGGGGAAAGATGGAGCATGTTCTATCTTTTCCCTGTGTACGGCGCTGATCGGTGCCACACCCACACCAGGCCGCCATTGCCGTCTATGGGAGCGTATATGCGGCCGCACATACATCCCCACAGACGGTTGTGTGAATGAGGCCTAAAATGTAGAATTTGCATATCTATAACAAAACAATGTTATCTCCTTGTACATTTATGGCATAAGTGATCTAATACATCTATGAAGATATGGCACATGCTTATACAATGTGTCAGGACAGACATCATGAATTTAATTGCAGTCCTTTATACGGCATTTGGATGGTTAACAAACCACAAACACACGTGGTAAATGATGAAGCCTATGTGGAATATAGACTGGTTGTACAAATGATGTACCACTGGAAATAAAAACAATACAACACCTGGGGAAACAGGAAGAAAAGCTCCAAATGATGTAACTGCGGATTAGTTGCATTGTTTAAAGCTGAATACCAGCTGTAAATCCACGTTTCTGCAATAAATACTTCACAGGATGGCACTGGGCACCTCCTAGGTTTCTTCACCCCTGCCTTCAGTGCCCACACAGATAAAAATCACAAGAATAAGTGCCACAAGGTGCTACTAGATGGGGTAGTGCCAACAATACAGCCATGTCAGAAACAGTCATGTTACAAACATCTCACAAAGCATTTGGAAGTTGTTTTGAACAAGCATAATAAGCATAATATTTATTACTTATCATGAACATTACATATTTGGTATCACTATGGCTTCAGTGACCCTTGCTATAAAACTTTTTAATCATTACAAAAGTGTACTTTATAAAAAAAAAATATACAAGGAAGGCAGTTTTATGGTCATCTAGTCTAAAAAAACAGGAATGAAAAGTTACCTACAGGTCACATATATCACTAAATTAAAGTGAGATTCTCTCTTCCCACAAAAAACAAGCCCTCAAGCAGCTTTGTCAGCAGAAAATAAAGTTCTGAAACTCGACCATAATAAACCAGGGGTACGTGCTCATCCAGGCTCCATGACTATCTACTTATCTACGGCCTTTTTGGAGGGGCGTGGCCTAGTCAAGTATGCTGTAGGACGCGCAGAGCAGAGCTCCCGCCAAGTATAAAAAAGATATACTACACCAATGGCTCTGGTCTCGGAAAATGCAGAGTAAAAACAAAAGCGGCAGTAAAACCTGCCACGCTCCAAAATTTCGAGATGGCACTGGCGCGTCTACTCCAGCTACTCCGGCCTGCACAAGGCGGCAGCGCAAAATAGCTGACAGGCTGGAACAATTTATGAGACAATCAACTGGAGCACGAGCAACTCAGGCGGAGACTGACTAGCTAATGACTACCAACCTGGATGCCCAAACTTCTGATGGTGACATCTAGGAGCCTGCTTCACAGCCCAAACAGCAGCGGTCTAAGCACCATTCTCTGGACTTTCCAGAGGAACTAAACCTCAGTGATATACTGTGCGCTGTGGCAAAAGGTAACGTGACCATGGCCTCCTTGGTGCAGCAGATAGGAGGCATGCAGGAAGAACTTACAGTGCTCAGGCATGATGTCCACAAAATATCTGAAAGAACCACGAAAGTAGAGCAGCACAACTCTGATTTAGAAGATGATATGGGGAAGTGTAAAAAGGCCTCCAGACGTGCCCAACAAGAGATCTTGGCTCTCCGGTCTAAAACGGATAATTTGGAAAACAGGGCCAGACGTAATAATGACTGCCTGGTGGGCTTTCCAGAAAAAGTGGAAGGACAAAATACTACGGCTTTTATTGGCTGCTACAGAAATTTGCTGCTGAGGCGCTATCCACATTGTACGCCATAGAAAGGGCACACCGGGTTCCCACAAGGCCCCTACAAAGGGTGTGGTCCAAAGCCCATTGTAGCCAAAGACCTGCACTTCCAAGATAGAGACACTATTCTAAGCTTGCCCGTAACCATCCGGATCTTATGGTTAATGGTTCTAAAATATCACTATTTCCGGACTACTCCATTGAAGTTCAGAAGCGCAGTGCCAAGTTTATCAACATAAAGAGACGGCTGCGAGATTTGAAGGTGGGGTACTACATGATTTTCCCAGTCAAGCTGCGAGTGGTGGCCTTAGGGACAACACACTTCTTTGAGGAACCAGGAGCTGCGCTGGATTGGCTCGACCAACATGAAGCTCAGTTGAAGGTCTCAGCGGTTGAGGTTCAACATGAGGATTGATGGCTCAGAACAGTATCCCAAAGGTTGAGTTAATATTACTAAAATCTGTGGGAAGTGATTGTCTTTACAGCCCTTCCCTCTGCTGCTGGACAGCCGCGGGGGGACTGTAAAGTGGCGTGTAATGCACTGTGAAAGTTACAATCATTTATGGTAATGCTATACTACTGCATTGACCCTCTGAAGGAGAGTAAAGGGAAGAGTGGAGGAGAAGAAAGAGGCAGGTATTTGACTAGAGATTTGCCCATTACATCTAGGGGGCTGTTTTCTGTAATTGGATGCTTTCATGGGAAGCAAGGGAAGAGTAGGGGTAGTAGGTTACGAGTTCATAGCCAGGGTTACGTATCTTATGCACGATTCTAAGGGCAATGTGGAAATCACAAATACATTTATAATACTAGTATTGTCACATTGCTATGTATGTTCCTGTAGTTAGCTGGAATGTCAGAGGCCTTTCAGACCCCATGAAAAGACTGGGCGTTTTTCAGTACCTTCTGCGACAGCAGCCAGGGATCTATTGACTGCAAGAAACACATATGTCCACAGATCAGTAGTCTCAGTTACATACATGGATGGGGTTCGAGTGCCATGCAGCCTACTCCTCATATGCAAGAGGAGTTAGCATAGATGTAGAATTGCCCAAGGTCAACCGGCACAGGGGATGACCCCATTTGGTCCTCTACTGCGGTAGGTTGATTTACTGGATGTGTGGAGACGTCAGCACCCATAGGAGAGACAGTATTCATGTTGTTCCTCTACTTTTGCTTTGCTGTCTCGCATAGATTTCACCCTTGGGAACTCATTTGCGATGGCTATAGTGGGGAAGGTGCAATACTTTTCCCGATCCTTGTCTGACCATTCCCCCATGCTGACTCCATTGTCTATCTATGATGCCCCTAGGCCAGTGAATAGACTTATTGGTTATCTGTGTCTAGCATATCATGTGGTTTAGACTCAAAGATCCGTAGGCATAGTGAAGAAAATGCGGGCTCAGAGTTCATATCCAATGAGTGGGAAGCATTTAAAGGCCACATGAGAGGTATTCTGATGAAGAACATTAGTGTTACTAAAACATGCTCCCGTGCTCTAGACAGTACGATACACTGGGAAATGGAAATGGCAGAAGTGGTGTTTATTGAGGCTCCGGGTCCTGATACACAGAATAGGTTGAGGAGTGCACAATCATTCTTAAATACTCATCTACTAGAGGTAGCCAATAGGAAGCGTATGTTTGCCAAACAGCGTTTCTTTGAGGACGGGAAGAAGGTGGGGCCTTTTCTATCAGTAATCACAATGGCACAGCAAGGGACTTTGCATATATCAGCTATGAAAAATAGTAGCAGACAAATACACTGTGCAACAACGGGAATAATGAAGGTGTTGGTAGAATTTTATTCCTTCCTTTCTCAGTCAAAGAGACAGTCCTCAGAGGAGAATATGTTAGAATCCTGCATTAGCTCTCCCCAAACTATCAACAGAGGACAGGGAAATGTTGGAGCAATCGCTGACCCTGAAAGAACTGGAAGGAGCAGCGGGAGGAATGATGAATGATAAAGCTCCTGGGGTTGATGGCCTGCCAGCTGAGGTGTACAAGCAATATGGGGAAACCCTCCTCCGACAGGTGCAGGACGTGTTCCAGGATGCTTTTACAAAAAACTCGCTCCCTCCATCCATGCAGGAATCTATTATAGTAGTGCTGCCGAAAGAGGGCAAGGACCCTTTATTTCCAGATTCGTACAGACCCATTTCGCTGCTAACATCAGATGTTAAGCTCTTTTCCAATACCATGGCTAATCGTTTGATTAAGACTATCACATCTATAATAAATGAGGACCAAACTGGGTTTATGCCTCAGAAATCCACCTCTATCAATATCAGGAGAATATTTCTTAGCCTGAAAATCCCATCGGACAATGTAGGCAGGAGAGCTAACTTAACACTTGACGCTGACAAAGCGTTCAATAGTATAGAATGGGTATTTCTGTGGCATACTATGGAGGCTATGGGGTTTGGACCCAAATTTATTTCATAGGTTAAAGTACTGTACTCGGCTCCAAGGGCACAAATCAGGGCAAATGGTGCATTGTCTGACCCATTTCCGCTATTCCGTGGCACGAGGCAGGGTTGTCCCCTGTCCCCGTGGCTATTTGCAATAGCTATTGACCATTTGGCAGCGGCAGTGCGTAACTCATCAGAGATCAAGGGGTTCAGATATGGCCAAATGCATAATAAAATTGCACTGTATGCTGACGACGCACTGCTATTTTTGGGTCACACTGGCCGTCACTATCCGTAGCCAAGCGTCTCCCAGTCCAATTCGGGGCTATGTCTGGCCTTTTGATAAACTGGCACAAATCGGGTATAATGGCACTAGATGTGGTGGATGATGATTCGACGCACCGACCCTAACCATTTCTGTCGTAATTTCATTAGAATATTTAGGGGTATGGGAGTCCGCAAGCCCATCTGATTTTGAGGAGCTAAATCTCGTCCCACGACTGGACGCTGTTAAGACAAAGATTAAAGCATGGTGCAAGTTACCACTATCTGTTGTTGGACACTTAAAACTTAAGGTGATAATGCCCCAACTTTTGTACCTTCTTCATAATGCTCCAGTTTGGCTACCTCTCTCTAGATTCCACAAGAGAAATGCACTGTTCAAGGATCTGATTTGGAGTAGAGGCCACCATAGAATATGGCTGGAGACACTGCAACACTCTAAGGTGGAAAGGGGGCAACAGCCTGTGAATTTGCGGCACAGATGGGCTTTTATAACACCCCCAGTAGAACTTCTTGCTTATGAGCATAATTTTAAAAGTTGGTTTTAGAAGCAAGGAGGCCATGGAAAACAAATATAAGAAAATTACCACAGTCACAGTGCCTAGGTCTTTGAGTCAGGCTAAATACAAAAAACCATCTGCCTCACGCCCATGTGCTTCCATTTAATGACCCCCAATATGGTCGTGTGCACATAGCTTAAGCGTCCCTGGTTTATCGTGCCGGATTTTAATGGTAGATTTCCTTTAACCTTTAAAAAGTACATTTTAAAAAATAATCAAAAAAATTCTGCAGTGGTTTCACTGTGTTTCCCCAATCTACAGAAAGGAAACAACAATCTAATTTATAGGAGCCCAAGTGCTGGGACACTCACAGATCACAAACAAAGGGCCAATGTTTCCTCTAAATAATAAAGCTGCAGGTAAGCATGTTTATGCAAGTTGTGGAAATATTTGGGTATATTGCTTGCTATCCTTTCAACCTCCTCTACAAGGGTACCAGACGTGGGAGATCTATTAGAGGAAAGAAGTCCGCCCGTTCTCGTGATTGGTGGGGGTCCTAACAGTCAGATTTCAGACATCAGATTGCTATCTCCTATGCTGTCAATCAAACTTGGGAAAACCTCAACTCCTTTGTCATGTAGCAAGGATTATTTTGGATCTTGAATGTTAGTAAAGGGATGTTGGATTTATTACAGCATATTCTATTTGTTCATAAGAGAGATAGCGTCATGTAAAAGCAAAGTAGTGTCAGGATGTTGTACAACACTTTCCTGCACCTACTTCATAATGGTCTCTTCATGCTGACTGGGATCAGAGTGAGTTACAGAAGAAGGGGTCATGAGTGAAAGTTCAAGCTGCTGCTATAACTAGTAATAGGATCACACGTGGCCCTCTTCACTATTCTGCATCCCCACCGTAGGGACAGTGTTATCCATGTCTTCAGCAGATCCTGCTGCTTGTTCTCTCAACTCCTAAGAGCATGAACCAACACAATACTTAGCAAAATCAAAATGGTAACTAATTCCAAGGTCATTGCAGCCAATTGGATAGATCCAAAAAGTTATTTTTTGCTTATTAATGTACACACCATCTTGACAGAAAAACAGAAACGAAGATCGTTTTGCTCATTTGTTAAACAAGAAAAACCTAAATATCATGTGGTCATAAGTATTCAGACACATTGCAACAGAATTGAGTAGAAGCAGCTTTTGAGCTAGTACAGCCATGAGTCTTCTTGGGAATGATAAAAAAAAGTTTTTCACACCTGGATTTGGGGATCCTCTGTCACTCATCCTTTCAGATCCTCTCCAGTACCCCCAGGTTGGATGGTGAATGTTGGTGGACAGCTATTTTCATGCCAGGGCTCTGGCTGGTACAGTCAAGAATGGTCAAAGAGTTGTTCAGAAGCCACTGCTTTGTTATTTTAGCTGTGTACTTAGCGTCATTGTCTTGTTGGAAGGTGAACCTTTACCCAGTCTGAGGTCCAGAGCACTCTGGATGAGGTTTTGCAATCCAGGATATCACTGTACTTGGATGCATTCTTTTCTTCAATTGCAACCAGTCGTGCTGTCCCTGCCCCCATAGCATGATGCTGCCACCACCATGTTTCTCTGTTGGGATTGTATTAAGCAGGTGATGATCAGTGCCTGGTTTTCTCCAACCATAGAATGGGTTTACAAAAATATTAGACACTTAAAAAGTAAGACAGAAATCTGCTGAAATGTGTTCACACTTCCTCTGGTCCTGTAGCCAGGCTGTTTCTCCTGACAGGGGCGCTATAGCGATTTGGGTCATTAGAAGGCAGCCCTGCAATGACATTCCTTTCCATAAAATGGCCACAGATGGAGAGTTATGTCATCTAACTGTCCATTAGCAGACATACATACACTTTTTATAATATATCGAAAGATATACTGCTTCGTTCAAAAATAAGACACCCCCTGTAAATAAGACCTAGTGTAATTTTTTTTTCAAGCTTAGAGATATAAGGCCTCCCCTGAAAATAAGACCTAGCGGCAGTCATTGCTATAGCCCCCCCACGCCATACATTATTAATATATCATTTAGATGCTGCAAGAGGCTGTGACATGGGTGAAAAATTAATGGGAAAAAAATCACTGACAGTTGTGTTGCAAATGCACTACAACCAGCTACATGGACAAGGAGGAGTCATTGAAGGAACTTGCTAAACATGAGAGATTGGGGGCCAATGATTCTAATATAAATGGAGTCACAAGAAATTCGCCATGAAATTCAGGGTTTAGAAAGTTAAGGATGCTAGAGAGAATTTTGACATAACAGTCTTTAAATAAAAAAACATGCTTTTTGTTCATAAATACTAGGATTGCTAAATGTACGAAAAATGGAAGAAAAAAATTAAAAAATCAGCACGAGCAACTGTTAAAGGTGAGAAAACTTCTTCAGAGCTTTATTAGTTACATCTTAAAAAAAGTGACATCACAAAAATAAAGGGGGGGTGAATCTGGTGACAATTTTGTGTTGTCACTTTTTTAAAATGTGACTAATAAAGCTCTGAAGTTTTCTCCCTTTTAACAGTTGCTCGTGTGGATTCTCTTTTATTTTTTTTCTTCTGTTTTTTGAATATTTTGACCTTGGATCCAGATGAAGCAGTTATTCCATCCAGCACAGCCATAACATGGGATGTACCATTGGAAGGGTGACCACACACAAAAACACTTTTTTTCTGATTGTTAAATGTGCCATAGATTCTTATATGTGGAAATAGAGTCACAAGACATTCTTGATTGAGTTCAGACAATAAAATGTATATTCTTGTTCATAGAAAATAAGTCCTAGTGTACCTTTAGGAGCAAAAATTAAAATATGACACCGCTTATTTTCGACGAAACATTGTAGATAGATAGTAATGTGCATATAAGCAGGATTTCTGAGTAAAATATAGATTAAAATAAATCTACCACCAGGATGAAGGATTGTAAGCCAAGCACACATAAAACATAAAACTCTTTGAGTGTGAGCCCTGTGATACAGACTGTAGCAGCATGTCCTCTTGTTTGTCTACTGTTGTTGTCTAATTAATAATTCATGACAAAAAGCCATTTCAGTGAAAGCATGGCAAAAGTGCAGGTAAAACACTGTAACTAAATGTTTTTTTTACTTTAGTTGCAAGGAAATATAATGACCTCACTTGTCTATGTCGGGCTTAATCGTACTTATAACCAAATCACTAGAGTGCCATCATTATCCAGTTAGTAGCTTGTGGTTTTACTGTTTACCAGCAAATGCAATCACACTAATGAAATATCCTCAGAAATCTTCAAAAGACTCTTATTATGCATGCAATGTCTAAGCCGCTCTGTACACTTCACATTTGTGCTGAAAATATGAAAGCTATTTCCAGCTAGAGATGAATACTTTTATATTTTGGAATCATGCTCATGGCCACCTCAGAGTATGACAAGGAGTGTGTCACGTAACATATCATGTGACCCCAGCACCTTGTATACAACCAGGTTACATCCGTGTGTTGGTGGCGTATAGGGTACATCCATGGGACAACTAAATAAGACAAATAGTGGAATAGTATTACTACTTTTTCACCGTTTGTGATGACACTGTGTTGTAAAATAAATAACTTCAACAATAAAATTCAGCATAACATCCATAGAAAACGATAAAACAACAGAAAAATGGTAAGCTTTGTAATATACTTCATGAAGGAAAACTACTCCCCTGTGCCTTTTTTATGCTCCTTCTTTCTCTACTAATGAGCAGTGTATCGGAATTCCAGTGTACCACAAAAAGATAAGAAAGCGAGCTAAAGATTAACTCTTTACATATCTAGAGAATGTTTCCTTTGATTTTTCCCTCTAGGAAATTAGACACTGTATCAGTTTCCTTTATCTCTCAGCCGTCAGCGGATACAGAACAGAAATTCGATTTCTACACACTACCATCATCTAAACATTTGATTTATGTAATTTGGATAAAAGTTTAGTTAAAGTGCATCTTCCATATTTTTTCACAAATCAATAGTTTTGGTCATGGAGAACAAATTTTCCTTTTATCTTGATTTCCTATGTGTAGCAGTTTATAATTATCCTCAGTTTTGCCTATTCCTGCAGTAGCGGTCTCCTGTGGATGCTCCAATTATCCACATGAGACTATAACGGATACAGAAATGGGGAGGTTGCTGCACTGTTCTCACTCAGAAAATGAGAAAATCTACTACAGGTCTACTACACACTGAAAAGTTTTTTCCCATCAGTACCTCCATCCCAGTCTTTCATTTCGCAGAACCCTTGTTGTATATCTCTGAAACTAAATCTTCATCATAGACTTTTTTGCAGCAACCCTCATTTTCACCCATTTTCTGCTCACTAGACAGCATTGAAGCTTTTAACCCTTATTGCTCACTTCATACACTTCATGTAACCATTTCAAAGCTGGTTTCTACTACTTATTTCACACTCCATAGTATTTTGAAAGCTGTTAGGCTAGTAACTATATAATTACTTGAAAGAATCTCACTGGATTTACTGGTAAATTAATAAAAGGGGTATTCTCATTTTAGCAAATGAATGTATTTGTTTGTATTATAAAAAAGTTTTCCTATATACTTTCTGTACCAATTCCTCATGGTTTTTAGATCTCTGCTATAGGAAGCTTCTATGTTTACTTCCAGTGGACAGAAATCTGACCATGGTCACACAGGTGCATGACTCATTATATCACACATCTCTTAAAACTCTCTGATATTAACGAGCAATGCACCTGTGTGATCATGGTCAGATAGTGTCTACTGGAAGTAAACATAGAAGCTTTCTATAGATGGACAGCAAGCAGAGATCTAGAAAACCATATAAAGAAAGCATATTGGAAAATTGTATACATTTTTATAATGCAAATGATAGCATTAATTTGCTGAAATGGGAATACCCCTTTAATGAGAGAACACAAGGAATCATGGCATGCGAGCTGCCTTAATTTGACTCTGCTTCAGAGAAGATACAGGAAGAGGTTAGTCTCTACCCCTTTCACTGCTGCTGAAACTATAAAATGCCATAACTCTGGAAAAAAGCCAATCAGGACAATCTGTATCAAACTGCAGTTTTTATACATAAGCCACTGAATTTCCCATTTAACGATTATATACTATACAGGCAGTCCCCGGATTACGTACAAGATAGGGTCCGGAGGTTTGTTCTTAAGTTGAATTTGTATGTAAGTCGAAACTGTATATTTTATAATTGTAGATCCAGACCAAAAAAAATCTGGGCCCAGCGACAATTGGAGTTTAAACATTTTTTGCTTTAATGGGACCAAGGATTATCAATAAAGCTGCATTACAGACACTTTACAGCTGATTATTGCAATCTGGGACTATATTAAAGCATTCAGAAAGCTTCACCAGAGGTCAGAGGGGTCTGTCTGCAACTCTGGGTTGTCTGTACGTCGGGCGTCCTTAAGTAGGGGACCGCCTATATAGCCAATTTTGTGTGTTCCATGGTTTTCTCCTTACTATCCCTTACTGTTCCATATTGTAATTTGTCCTGAATACATTAGGTCCGAACAAGGCTTCTATATAGGTAAAGTCAAGCTTGTAGAATATATACCTTTGAATACTTATAGTAGTTACTATACTTTTTGTTAGTATTTGTTTAGCTAGTTTTTGTTTAACTGTTATAAAAAACCATAAACATACATACACACACAGATCGGTCCTAGTATTCTCCCACTGATGGAAGCCTGGCTTCAAAAGATATCCCACATTCAGCGTATTGTTGAAAAGTGGAAGTGCTAAAGAGGAACCTGTCATTGCGATTTGGGACATCAAATCACCTACAGGTCCATATGGATTGGTGGTTTAGTGTCCCAAATCGCCATTTGATATTTTGAGGGATGCATTAAAAAAAACCCTCTCTATAATCACCTCATCCTTCACTCCCTTCGGCGGCTGCCCAGCACCGTGGCTTCACTGTGCAAGCGCCCTAGGTACAGCACATTATCCCAGCTTCAAGGTCCATAGATGCAAGTTTAGGCGAATCTGATGTGGAAGAATTTGCCTATAACTTTAGCATGCTCCAGAAGATTGTGAGCAAGGCCACTAACTCATCAATGACTACTAATATTAATACCTTTAGGGGTATGTGGAACGGGATGTACATAGACCTCCTAAAGGTGTAATATGCCATGTCCCCTTTTCTTCTTATAGTATACATTGAAAAGTGTTTTTAAGTCAAGTTAAAAAACAAATACATTATCCAACTTTAGTTAGTGAAGAGGTTATGAAATGCTGCCCTGAAAAATCTATAACTCTTCATAACTTTAATGTCAGATATTGTAAAAACAAAAATGTTGTAAAATTAAAACGGTATGGAATGCCGTCCATCCAGACACGTTAAAAGGAACCCTGTAGCAAAGCTTTGATAAATGCCATTTGCAGTGTTATCGAGTCTACTATTTCAACTATTTGTCACATGCGGCTGTAAATTTTCCTGAGGGCCAACAGCCTAGAATAGGTCGTAGAGAAAATCTACCTTTCAAAGCCAGCACAGTGATCCTTTTACACAACACAAGGTGTATTTGCTTCTTTATCTGTGGCTTGTCCTTGGTGTACTTTGTATACACAACATCCCATTGGCATCATCAGTTTGCTGTTATGAGTGCTTACCAAAGCTCAATATCACATGTTTAGTGACTGTCGCGTGAAAGTGTGGAAATGTTGTACGGAGAAATAAAGTTGACTGAACCCAAGGTTTGAGTAACTAATAACAAACAACATCAAAAACCAATAGTTGCACACTGCGCCCCAGTAACACGCAGCCAAATGGAAGACCTGGTCTAGTGGCTTCTTCATCGGTATTAAAAAGATGCCGATCTCTAATGACTCTTTTTTAAAAAGGAGACCTGTCTCCATTATTTGGCTTTCCTAAACACTTCAATTCCCCATTGAATGAAGAACCTCTGATGACAATGGAACCTCTATTTTTTGGAACTATGAACAGTGCCTTACTCCTCCTTAAAAAATTACAATTAAATGAATAATTACTATTTCTAGTTAGGGCTATGTTTCTTTACAATCTTTCTTTACAATCCGTATTGTTTCACCAAGAGGTAACTCAACATTTTAGTGTTGGTAAAAACTTTGTTATCAATGTATTTTTTAATTAAAGCAGTAGTCCCCAATCTTTTTGTCACCAGGAACCAGAAGCTAATAAAAGCTTCTTGTCCAAGGACCAATGGCGGTGGCCCCTTTACAGTGCCAGGAAAAATTGCGTGCCATGCCCTTACACTGTACCCAACCTTTTATGTGCTCACTAAGTACTTTATCCCCAATTAGTGGCCCCTGTGCTAGATAATACCCTCTAAGTGGTTCCCATATAGCATAGTGCCCGTTTTCCTGCAGATCCCAGCTTAAAAAATGTCCTCCTTCTCACAGCTGCTCCTTAATAACGCTACCTTTATGTCAAAGAAGAGGACTTCCTGCGAGGAAACAGAGAAAGCTTTTTCAGATTAATACTGGTGGTCACCAAGTGTTCGGTCGTGGCCATGTGTTCCAGGGCCTGATCTTGGCCCACGGCCTGGCAGTGGGGTAACTTACTGAAACACCCTTTATTCATTCATATGTTTCAAGGAGGAATACCAGGAGGAGTGATGGCTCAAATGATAGTTATAATAATACATCTTCCAGAGGTACAATTATTAAGCAAAACAGATAAGTCAGAACTGGTGGAATGTGTCCTCTTTAAAACTACAATAGAAAATCTAACACAAAGGAAAGCCAGGATCATAACCATTATAAGACACATATAAAAAGCTGTACATAATCCATCTGAAGAATACAAATATAGAAAATCTCATTATACAGAATTATGCATTATAGCATTATGTGTGTCACAGAATCAAATGAAATGGAACTACTAAGCACCAAATGGTAATAGAAGAACTGTCATAAACTGTCCAAAGCACAAAGTTGTAACTTAAAGAGAACTTGTCACTGCCTTTTTCATGAAAGCAGGTATTGACAGGTTCCCACAGAGCGGTAATAGGGCCCCCTTCTTTCCCCTAAAAAAACTCTACAACTCAGAATACTAGTAAAATGAACGTTGATGTTGATGAGGTGGCGAACTGTGGGAAGACAGGAGGAGCCTTTGACGCGGCCATGGAGACCAAGCCTATACGACGACTTTCTGGCTTGTTTGCTTAATACCAGGTATAGAATAAAAGTTCAATTTAGCAGGAGTTGAGGTTTTTCTAGGGAAAAGAAAAGGGCCCCTGTGCTATTAGAGCTCTGTGGGAACCTGTCAATACCGTTTTATGAAAAAAGGTTGTTACAGGTTCCCTTTATCTCCTGTAGCTAAAAAAAATATCTGAAATATATTTCTGATACTGAATGTAACATTATATTTAGCTCTTCTTACCTGGGTACATTGTTGTCATTCATTGTAAATGACTGAAAGTTACACTGACATTCCCCATAACAATAGCTTCGCAGGGGTGATAGTTTAATGGTAAACAGGTATCTAACAACATGTGTATAATGTAGAGCAATAATAATACTACAAAAATATCTGCCCTTACTGTTCTAATATCTGGTCATATTTAGCCAGGGCTTCACGTTCCGCTGTGACGGCTCGATCCTTTTCAGAAACAGCATTGTCTTTCGCTTCCCTCAAATTCCTAGAAAAAGACAAAATGTTCACTATCGCTAAGTAAAAAGAATTCATTATTACCATACATTGATTACATTGCCATAGGAAATGTATTATCATTGCCACCATTCACTTTGTGTCTTTCATTCTATTTTATAGATGCCTATGCCTAAGGGCCACAGGAATGATGTAGCACAAAGTCTCTTCACTGCTTTTCCTTGCACAGAGACAGACACCCCAAAACCTCCAGTGGGACACCTACCAGTCATAAAGTGATGGCACATGCTAGCAATACAGAATTATAAGAGGGGGAAACATTTCTAACACCGATCACTTATTGAGCGAAGAAGCAGAATTCTTCCTTCCGCTCATCCTAATGTATAAGAGGTATAGAAACAGATACAGCACTGTCTTGTTATAGGGCACATGTGTCTATTTATGACTACACTTTTACTGTTATATAATGTTTAAAATGTCCAAAAATCATTTCTTAATATATCTTTACAGTGATTGAGGCCACATTAGTTTCAGATACATAATGTTTGTAAATTCACATGCAAAATTCTTTCTATACTAATAGAGGGGACATGGCGCCTTAATGTAGTTATATTCTCTTAATTATTTGCTCTGTATTGAAAAATTTCAATAGAAATGAACACATTATGTGACCATTCAATTTTATTGAGGTTAATAACAAAATAATGTGGAAAAGATGTACATTTATATAAATGTGCAGACTCTAGTCATACCTCATAGATAGTAAACTCTTGTGACAAATTGTAAGCTCTTGTAACATATTTTTACTGTACGTTTGTATATATCCCCCATGACCTGTACAGTGCTGTGGATTATGATTGTGCAATATTAAAGGAAACCTACCACTTGAAGTGGCAGGTATAAGAAGGAAATACCGAGCACCGGCTCAGGGTGAGCTGGTGCCGGAGCTTATTTTTGTTAGTGTTTTAAACCGCTGTAACACTTTTTAACCTTTATAGCCGAAGCTGCAGGGAGGTACACGCTCAGCGCTTAACATGCGCGCGACCGTGCGCGCGGCTACTTAGGAAGTGAAGGAGAGCCGCGCGCATGGTAAGCGCCGAGCGCGTACCTCCCTGCGCCGAAGCAGCTTCGGCTAGAAAGTTTAAAAAGTGTTTTAAACAAAAATAAGCTCCGGCACCAGCTCACCCTGAGCTGGTGCTTGGTATTTCCTTGTTATACCTGCCACTTCAAGTGGTAGGTTTACTTTAAGAATTTTTTTATTATTATTGCCAATCATCTAAAAACCGACAATTGTTTGTGATATTCAAGTTATACACATTGACCCACACAGTGGAAGGGGGAGAAGCAGTTCACCTGCACAAAAACAGCCTGTGATGCCAGAGCACAGAGGGGCGTCAGGCTCATGAGTATAATTTAAAAATTGATTTTAAAAGAGGCCATGGATAACAAATATAATAAGATTCCTACAGCCTGGAGCTATGAGTAAACAAATTTACTCTTTGTTTGTGGTTGAGCACAGTTACCTGTATATTTAATCTACCATTCTCTCGGAGGGAGGGGGGCCTCTTTGCAGGCAGGGGGAGCTGGCGGTTTGCGGGCTGGCCAGCACTATCACATGTTGGGTTGCCTTGCATGGTTGGATTTGTGTGCCTTGTTCACACTTTTAGATGGTTTTATTGTTGTCTGTTTCTGTTGTGGTGTATTATATTATTAATAAATTTATGCATTTTTTTGGTCACATAGGATACATCTTTGTCTCTTCATTTTTTTGTTTAAAAAGTTTGTGGTATAGCTTTGACCTTCATTTACTTGGATTTTGATTGGTGTAGTACTAGTACCATTTTCTTATGATAATTATACTCGGTCTCCTCTGACAATTGCCTATAAATTCCACTATAAATAGAAAATCTGCTAGTGTTTTTTGTTATAAGTACACAATGTAATACTGTATTCATGTATTTACTTTAAAAGAGTTTGTAATAGTCTTCTACCAAGTCATTCAGATGGGGTTGTCTCATTTATTCTACATTAAGAAAATAAGCTTGAAAGGCAGATAGAAACTCTTCAGTTTCTATCTCATGCTTATTATGAGATTATTAACTTGATAGACTGTTACTTGTGAATAGAAAGAATTATCTAAAGCCTGTAATTAAGAGCCGTCGTCTACTTCCTCGACATGTTGTGTGCTGCTCAGTCCTGTACTCCCCATTGTCAAGTGCGGCTCCTTGTTAATTCTATGAAAATGGTGCTAGCGCTGATGTAATACCACACTCGGACACATTCTTAAAAAGACACAGAGCAAATGTCAGAAACTTCTCCCAACATGTTAAAGTGATGACCTCAACCAGACACACCCAAAGTGGATTCAGAAGAGGTTAAAGCTCCTAAAATACTAGAAAGATGAACTATTTTTATGAGTTTCTTAAAGGGCATCTTTAAAACCTGCATACAAAGACAACACTAATGTAACAAATACACAAGACATAAGCCTGACATGTACTCAACAGGATGCGAAGTGCAGAAACGGTAAACTGCACTCACAAGTCCACCAATGGTGACACTTGTATATCCTGGGCAAAAGAAAACCTTTCCTGCTAGTACAATTACAGGCCATGTCTGGTATAGTGGTCTCTTCTCAAGCTGTGTATGAAAGAGTCTCACTAAAGATATCTTGTATAGTTCACACTGTAAGCAGTCCAGTCTTCTAGAGACAGAGACAAGCAGACAAGAAAGCTGACATTCCCACAGGCCGAGACAGGCAGCTGAAGCTTCTAGCAAGAAATGACACATGTTAAAACATGAAAACATAAATTAATGTGGAAATGTACACCATACTGTATCTTAGTTACCAGAAATAAGGCAATCATAGAGGTTTGCAGTAAGGCCGGGTTCATCCAACATGGAAAGAGATTTAGTGCAGGACAATAAAGGACAGAAAATATGTTATGAATGTGACATATTAATTTACCTTAAAGGAAATGTAGCATTAAAATCTATCATGATAAACCAGGGACACCTACCCATAGATCCAGGCACTGTGACTGTGGGAATCTTCTTAAATTTGCTATCCATGGCCTCCTTCCTTCCAAAATCAACTTTTAAAATTATGCTAATGAACCTGAGGGGCTCTGGGGGTGTTTCCAGGTGCCTTCAGTGATGCATTTTCAGTGAGCACAACATGTCTCACCCTTCCCCTGCTCTCTCCCTCCTCCCACTGCCAGTGTAATCTAGCAGCAGCAAGTGCAGGGGGAGGGGAGACCTTCTCAGCTCATTGTAACAACAATTGAAAAGACATCAATGAGGGGCTCTGGAAACACCCAGCAGAGCCTCTCAGGCTCATTGGTATAACTTTAAAAGCCGATTTTAGAAGGAAGGTGGACATGGATAACAAATATAAGAAGATTATCACAGTCACAGTGCCTGGATCTATGAGTAAGTGCCCCTGGTTTATCATGATGGATTTTGATGGTAGATTTTCTATAAGAAATGCTGTTTCAATGGTACTATTTACAAACAATTGAGGAAGCTATAGGGTAACCGTTGTCTTATGCTTCAATTTGCTTTACATTTAGGGAAATAATTATCATCCATTGAGCGCATATTGGTAAGTACATAGTTTGCAGAATGTTACCTGTTTTCCCGCTCATACATCTCCTTTGATGCTCCACGGAGCTGTTCAATTTCTTGATTGGTTTTTAGCCTAATTTGCTCAACCCTAATAAATTGTCCCACTTTCGGTGTTTTGAGGTGGATATGGTGTACTAAGAGCTAAACACAGCGGTCGCAGGTCTCCCAGAAATTCCTCACAATAGGTACTAGCTGCACTACTAATGCCGGCAAGCCAGCCACAAGCAAACAAAAAAAAAAGGAAAATATAACGCTATTGTAGGCCTAAGTAAGCCGTTGGGTTCTCTATGGCTATTTTGCAGCCACACTGAAAGCACACTGCTTTGCAAGATGAGTTTGAGCTATAAAATGAAATAAAGGTAAAAAAAATAAATCAGCAGACTCTGCCTAATTCTAATCAAACCCCTAATAAATTGTTTGTAGTCTTCCTGATTGGTACAGTTTTTCCTAATTCGATGGAATTGACTAAAAGGTATATTTTTTACCCATTTAGGGGAACAGATGGACCATATCAAACTACAATGCGTGAAACACTAAAGTAAAAATGAATTTGGCTCTAATTTTACAAGACAACCTTGAGTGGCATAACATCGGAGACCGTAATTTGTGCTCAGATCTTCCCCCCTGCCGACTCACATCAGCACAGACAAACACGATTGTTACCCCACTATCAAACCACGCAAACTTCAAGATATTTAGTGGTGCGATCAGCACAGTAGTGTTTTTATTGATCATAGAAGCGCACCATCTATCACTGATGACAGATGTGTAAAAAATATACCGTTTTTCGTCAATTCCGATGTCGATATTAGGCAAAAACTGGACCAATCAGGAAGACTGACACGATATCACACAGCTAAAATGCTTGAGAGAAAAGAGGTTCAACGAGGAAGAAAAAATATCCCCAGAGAGCATCATCAGATGACGCAGTACTCAAAATATGCAAATAGAAGAAGCAAGAAAAATGCCTCGCTACAAAAAAGCTAAGATTAGCCCAGATAGGGAGCATCGAGAGGCTAGCATTTCAATTTTATTATACTATCTGAGTGGCAGGGGAAACGCTAAACGATCAAGAAATCCTACAAAAACATCTGGTGACCACTCTTCGTTTCAAAAGAGATCCAATCCTTTGGTTGTGATCGCCTCTCGTGGACTCTTCTTCAGCCTTCGCACTATCCACAAATTCCTTAACCTTTATGCAAAGTGCCCACAATCCATTTATAAAATGTTAGTAAGTCAACACCGATATACTAGAGAATCCCTCACAAATCCATCCAACACAATCCGGCTCATATTGTTTAACAAAAAACCAGGGTTGGAAAAATGCATTAATACAATAAACAATGCCCCTCGTTGTGACTCAATTAATGAGTGGGCCGACCCATGCTGTTTCCATCAAACATCGACCAAAGAATCGATTTACAATGTAAGAAAACGAGAATGTCCTTCTCCTCCGGGTAAGTTTGCGGTGTCACTACCATAGGTTGATACTGCTCATAAGTAGCATGAAAACAATAAATGATCTTGTGTGGAGTACATAAGTAGAAAACGACGATCCAGGTCACACTTATAAGCCAAATCATGAACGGACCGCACCGCCATACAGAGAGAAGACTACTAAAGCTAGGCTTTCGCCCGTAATCACAGATTTTATCAACACATCTGTTTAGAACAGAGGAGATTAATGTGTGACATACCCCTATAGAACAAATAGAGGGACGAAAACACTAACCCGTGGCGAAGACCCTGAACCTAGAGACAATCATTTGTGGGATCTTCCAAGACGAATAACATGATTATAGTCCAGCCAATATGTACTCAAGTATGGGGAGTTTATTGATCCTAGAATGACAGATCACAGCATGACTAAGAATATCAGTCGTTAGTTTTCACAATACTCTCTATGTGAGTTTGAACACCCGTTTAAGTATTGATCCACAACTCAATTACTACCCCCGCTTGCATCTGTGCATCGACATCAGAACGGGGGCATCCACGTCACAAAGAGACTGGTGGTCACCTACAGAGGCCTCATCTTGATCCTGCGTGACTCCGTAGCGGCATCTGGATACTCTGTATACCTTTCTGGTGCCGTGCAACCTCGATCCTACGCTCAAGTTCTTAACCATTAGCGCCGGGGGGGGGGAGCTCATCACGGGCGTGCTATTGATCAACTCACTTTCTCTTGTAACGCAGGTACGAAAATGAAGCACTTAATGTACTATTCGGTCTTATCCAATTAGTTTTTTAGATAGAAATACCTTTTAGCTAACCTCCATTAACATCTGGATATTTTTCGATGTTTTTTGAAATTCACATACTAAATTCTTAGTGTGATTAGTTAGCGGTACCAGACCGACTTGACCCTCTGGGTTATTCACATGACCCGGAACCTATGTGCAACTCCCCGGGATCCCGGTCTTTTTGGTAATTTAATTTAAGGTCTCACTCTGTACGATTCTTCTTTATTTAATAAGGTGGCTGGAACATTATTATCGTATTGCCTACTCCATCTCTATCGACGAAGGCTCATTCCGGAGCAGAACCGCGTAGCGAGTTTTAGTGCTATAAGATTTTGACATCTAAACTCACACCGTTGCTGCGTTAGCCTCATTGTAAATAGACAGCGCCGGTCCGCAAACCCTTCAATCCCCTCGTACCGCCTAATACCCTCAGCACACAAAATATGTCCTCAGTAACAACCCAACTCGGCTTATATCTGAGTCAAAAATAAATCAAAACTCACCTTCCGGTGGCCCCTGTATCTCTTTGATGATCCAGTACCTCACAACATGGGATTTGTTGTGGGCCGTGCACGGCCTTTGTTTTTTTATATACACTGGGCAGGGCCTATCAGGCTATAATCACCACTGGGGCGGGGCTGTGCAGCTACTGTACACTGGGTCAGGGGTCTGGCAGCTCATATCCATTTGGAGGCTTTTGACCAATTCATTTCTCCCACGTTCTTACCCAGTCGTGTGATACGACGAGTCAAGAGATTTTCCTTCTTATAGCCATTTTGTGTCATTTCATTGTTTCCTATCTTCTTTCCTTTCTCGATATCAAGTACAAATTAGGGGTTCTCATCGGCTATATACTCCGGTGTTCGGTCTACTTATACTTGAAGTATATAATCGGGTAATCACTATAAAGGAGGGCTCTTTATTACCTTTGTCGGTAGGTTTCCTTGAGCAACTATAGATACGAGATGCTGTGGCCAATCGATGTTGTATTTCATGAACTTGTTCCAAATACGCTGCCTGTAGTAGTCGTTAGCTATCGATTTATTGTGCCGAGATTAACTATGGGCAAACCCCCCAATAGAAAAATCTATTGATCGACGGACAAACATTGTGATCAGCTTGTTCCCATGCCCACGAAATAACAACCGAAAAAATTACAGAACTATTAAAGAGAAATGTAAGTCATTATTCATACGATTAGTAACAGTTTCAAAGATGTGCTCATGGTCATTTCTAGTGAATATGCACTTGAATTATTCTCCTACTCCTCCGAACCGCTTTCGAGCCTGCAATAATTATCTCTATGAGCTTTTATCTGATGAACATTAGTGTTCAGTAAAACACATATTATTAAAAATGATTCATATGAATTGTATTATATATTAACAATTTTGTTGAAGTCCTGAAAAGCCGAAAATACAATAAACCTGAATGTGCACGGACAAAATCAAACTGAGCCGATCGTCCTATTCTAGCGCTGGCTGAGCACTGAGTAGGTAAAGAAGTAGCAATGGACAGGAAAGGGACTAAAACGGAAAGGGAACATAATTATGACCTATAAGAAAAAAAAAAGTAAAGCTTGACCACGTCTCCAAACTGTGCCACAGTTTAGCTCTTGGTATAGTCCATCTGTCTTGTACAACCACTCTGTTCCGTATAGCTATGAAATACTCGACATGCATTTAGCCATGTCTTACTATTTGGTGGTTAACTGTCAAGTGCCGCTTTGAACAGAGAAAAAGATCAGTACTAGGACCCCCATGTCTGGTGCGAGTATTCTGATTTAGTTCCTTAACAGCCCCTGATTCTGTTTAAAATGGTTGGTTTTGATAAGAGATCAGTGTAGATCACATTGTAATTTCACAATAAAACGGTGCTGTATTATTTTAGTAATTAAGAAAATATTGATATTTTATAGCAATTTTCGCAAAATTTCTGATTACATCATGAAAGCTCTATTAGAGCTAGTAATAATGCACATAGGGTGGGTATGCATGGTCACGCCTTCCAATAAATTATTGCGCAACATCCCACTGTGCGTAAATACAGCACCCACTTTAGTATTGATCCCTGAGCCAGCCATCCCCCTTTAGTAGCTAGCCCGCCCCCTTTAGTATATAGCCACCACCGTAGTATACACCAGCCCCTTTCTGATGCCATGGGGGTCCCGCCCACCTTTTGAGCCCGGAGTCCTACCCCCTTATTTTAGCCAGACAGCCCCTTTTGTACCAGTCCGCCCTTTTTGTAGCCAGCACCTTTTCTTCTCCATCCAGCCCCTTTAGCTTACAGCCAGTCCCCCAGTTTGCCCCGCACTTAAAAAATAAACTTGCATTCTACCTTCGGGCGGTCGCCGCTGTTGGGCACGGTCTCCCCGCTGCTCACTTCATTTGTCATAGCTCACCTGGCTTTTAATCACGAGTATACTTGTATACTAGAATTTGGAACAGCATCATGTTCATCTTACTTGCTTTCCCTATTTATCTATAATACGGAACAATGGTCTAAGAATGTGGTATATTACAAAAGATATATAGACGACCTCTTCTGTATTTGGCAGGGAAATGAGGAAGAGGCCATTAAATTCGTGAAAGCACTAAATAAAAATGATTGGTCGGAAGCGCACATTATCCTAAATGGGTAAAAAATATACCTTTTAGTCAATTCCATCGAATTAGCCTAAATGGGTAAAAAATATACCTTTTAGTCAATTCCATCGAATTAGAAAAAACTGTACCAATCAGGAAGACTACAAGACACAAGCTAAAATCTTTTCTTTAACTTTTGAGACTTCTCTTGGTGCTTCTGTTCATTTGCTACCCTTTTTGCAACTGACCAGCAGAAAAACAAAAAAAAAAATACCCAAAAACTGATGGATAAAGCCAGACTTATGATACATGTACCCCAATAGGTCTGTCCTTTCAAGAATTGGAGGCCATGGCCTGTCAAATGTGGATAAGAAATAAGAAATCTTTAGAGGTCTTGAAGTCCGAACAAATCAATTTGTGTCTTAGCATATACTGGTTTTAAAAAAAAATGGTTTCAAGACAATTCTGGTAATCTGGCCTTTTGGGTAGATTACCATATGGCTGCTTAGGTGTATGTGATGTTTTAGCAATCACAAGCCTAGCTGAATTCAACTTGATCTTCAAGTGACCTTTGCCACATTCATTAAACCAGCATATAAAATATCAGGTTTCATTTGTGATATCTTCTACTTACATACTACAACTATGCATTATTTATTTAGTAAACTGAATATCTTACATGAAAGTACACATAGGGCCAGATGTATCACTTGTTTTTTTGTTGTTTTATCAACTTTTTATTTTGTTGCAGCAATTTTGGGCCAGTTTTACTACTCAACACCAAACAAGTCGCACATCAAAATAACCATGTTTTCCTCATCTATCTTATCAATCCAAATGTTTTGCTGTTTTTTCATCATTAGCAACTTTTTGATTTAACCATCATTCCGAGGGGGGCGTAGACTGAGAAAGGAGACCATGAGCTCTTCTACAAAGCAGTGTATTAACTGTATATTAAAGCAGCAGAGCTCAGACAATGTTTACACTATATGCAGCCACTGTTTATAGTCATGAGCTTCTGTTTACAAATGTTCTGCAAAAGTGCAGCTCAAAGCAGGATAGAAAAGAAGTGTGTTGGGAGCTTGCAGACAGTACAGAGAGGCCACTGCTGGGTGCAGCTTGTCAGACACCTGTGCTCTTCTATGAGGGTCATTTTCATGCTGGGGTGTGGGAGAGAAGAAGAGTGGAGCTTGTAGAAGGCTTAGATGTAATTGCACGAATCAAAGATTGCACCTATATTGCGCCTAATGTAAAGTGCATTCGCAAAATTATTCTGAGACTCAGAAGTGATTAATAAAAGGCATGAACTCAACTCATCACAGTTGGTTGTAGCTTGTGATAATTCAGGCACAACAATCCGTATCATTTAGGCACAACCAGCGTAGGACTGACCCACTGGTGGCTCCATCCCCTCGCCACGCTGACTCGGCCCCCTTGGGCACCAATGTTGACTCTAACATACACTTTTGGACTGTTAGACATTTTAAAATGGAGTCTAACTTTTAGATTGCAAAACAGGTGTCTATGAAACCAGGTTTATATAAATGTGATAGATACAATCCACTCGCCTCTGATTATTATATAAGCAGTTTGGGTAGGGTACTGCTCCTAATTAAAAGGGGAAATATATATTTCCTGCATCTTCTGCAGTTGTGAAGAAATAAACCATAAACTATTTGGCCACATTTGGTTAAAATAATTGTTTTCGTTTTGCTTCCTGTGCAATAAATAGGACAAAGTGCAGAAATATTGTTTGAATTCTCACAAATTAAAGAAAAATGTTCTACAATTCCTTTTTGTTGTTGCAGCTATAATTTATTATTTGTAATGTTTGTCACATAACAGGAAGTATAAATTACCTCCAAAGTCATTCAGATCTGTAGCTCTAGCCTAGATGTTTGGCTTAAAGGGATATTCTCATTCCTCATGGTTTTCTAGATCTTTGCTTGTTGTCATTCTATAGAACACTTCATTGTTTATTTCCAGAGGACAGATATTGGACCATGGTCACACATGCTCACAGTTCCTTATATCACACAGCTCTAATTACGCTCTGTGATACTAACGAGCCATGCACCTGTGGGACCCTGGTCCACAGAAAATAAACATAGCCGTTTTCTAAAGAATTACAGCAAGCAGAGATCTAGAAAACCAATAGGAATTGATACAGAAAGTGTGAGAGGAAATTGTATAATTTTTCATTATTCAAACAATAACATTAAAAGAAAGCTACTACCACGGATCTCCCTATTAAGGTAGATCTGGTGGCAGGTTCCTCTAATGTAGAGTTATTTAGCCCTTTTTAGGGTTAATTCTTTTGTGGCCTATAACTTTTATACATTTTAATTACCCCAATATTCAAATTTTCTAAAGAGGCTACTGGGGAGTGGAGTAGCCTGAGCTGAGGCTACACGACGTGGTTATTCCACGTCTCAGTAGCCTCTTGCGTTCTGCCTACCCTGACATTTTAATTTGTAGATATAGGATTACCCCTTTAAGGAAAATGAATCACCGTGCTTTTACTGATGACAATATGAAAACTTACAATTGTGCACATATTTTCAATTCACCCTATTAACCTAATCCAGCTACCTCTGAACCTTATGATTGCCAATAGATAAAATAATATTATTCTGTTTGACGTGGAGATTAATAGTAACTTGTGATGTGTAACTGAACTGTCATTTTTTGTTTGAACCTGGGTCAGATACTTTATTCCTTGTCATCCATAGTGCTCAATACATAAAAGACCTCTGTCTCCGAATAGATCTAAATAGTAATAAAGTATCACTGAATAGAGAAAGTCATTGAAAATGATTCATGGGAATTAAGTTGAAACACATAAGGATGTCATAAATAGCTATATTCTGCAAACTGAATTAAAAAAACAACACAAACTTTGGAACTGAAAAATCCTGAATCAATCATACCATAGCTCTCAAACATAAGATCAAGAGTTTTCTGTGTCTAAGGCTACTTCTGTGTCCTGCAACACACTGGAGAGAAGGAGGGGTGAGTGCTGCTCACAAGCTCCCCTCTCCATAAAAAGGGGATGTGGTCATAAAAGGAAAGAATTATCGAGAATGTTTAGATTTTGTTTAAAATGAATTTGTATGTTGCAAAACACCTTTTAGATGTCTTTATACATGTACCACTGTATCCATGGGATTAGAGCCACCAGACACAGAGGCAGGAAGCAGCAGTATACAGTCAAGCTGCCCCACCTACGCACTGAGGCTGACACTGCTAACCCTGCTTACCTCATGAATGACAGTCATGTGACTCCCTAAAGAGAATTCATAAGAGGGGTGAGGAGAAAGGTTGATTTGTCTTCACATAGCCAGTATCTATTTATACCTGCATCTCAACCAATTACACACATCCACTGTATTTCTCTCTCTTGCATCCACCCTAAGGAATTCTCTTCAGCAAGTCACATCTGTCTCTCTCTTTATCCTTCACTGTTCCAGCAATGCACTGTGTAGCATTTCCTACCCCTGAAAATAAGTAAATAGAGCTGCACATTCCTGCAGTTGAATATTGGCAGATGGTCCCCAAGTACTAGTTGCATACCGGCAGCAAGTGCGGTGCACGCAACCATGAATATGCAGGATGCATTTACTGTGATTAGGCTCATCTCAGTTGAACTGCATATATTGTTTACAATTTGATTTTTTTTAACACTGCAGCCATAGACAGGAACCATTTTTAATCATAGTTTTTGATAAAATATTTGTATGGGTGGGTTAATTTGAATATCAGGTTCCCTTTAAAGGGACAACCATATCTATTATATAAAGAGGTGTGTTTGTATGTATGTAATCTACATTGTCTCATTTCCAATCATAAAATTTTGCACAGCCGCTCTTTGTGACTCAGGGAATGTGATAGACTAGGTTTTGAGATTACATTTTAACCCCAAGCTTTTCCAAAATAGACCACCATATACAGGAATAATTGTCTGCTGTGGCAGTTAGAAGCTGAGCCGTGATTGGTTGCTATTTTTCCACAGGTCATAAATATGATCTTTATGCTCAACAATATCTGTGATCATTATATTAGTTCTTTCATTATCAGTCTCAGTCTGTTCAGATGAAGGCTGAAAATATAAAACGAAATAACTTTTTTCTGTAATCTCACAGGAATTCTTAATCTCACTAGTAAATCATAAATATTTAATGTATTATATGTAAGTGATGCCAAATAAATTTTTCAACTTCAATATGATATTCACCTTGGGGGGTCTTAATATGAAATAAACTGTAGCATGTACATACACGCTATTGACTGTGTGAAATACTAAGTAAATCAAAGTCTGAACTTATCATTTCATCACAATGTTGTTGATTGCAATATTTAACCACTTTATTACCAGGCAATTTTCCAGTTTAGCATTTCCATTTTTTACTTCCCTCTTTCCACAAGCCATAATTTTTTTATTTTTTCTGTTTACATAAGCAATGGTGGGCTTGTTGCCGTGGCTTAGCACCCACACCGGCATGTGACATACTGTTTTGTCACATGTCGGTAAGAGGAATCGATTAGATTCGGGTCGCATTGAATTTCCTCTGAAAATTGGCGAATTTTGACAAATTCGCCCATCTCTAGCTGTGAGGTATCTGTGAGCTCTACACATGTCGAATTTTATGCATTTTTTAATAAAATGTTACAGTTTGAATCAAAATTGCATGAAGGCGCATATATCTATAAACTCTTTTATGCAATTTTGAACATGGGGCAAGTGTCTGCTTTCAGAAAATATGTGGTTTGTTTGTGGGTTTACTATAATTCTTTTTGCTGTAAGTTTGGTTTTATTTGCCAAACGTCAAAATGGTAATAATTGCTCTCACCAATAATGCGACAAAATTTCCAGAAATTCCTGGTAGTGAAAGGGTTAATACTTTTTGTTGACTGTCTGGGTGAAGATGCTTATCATCTATCTCCTGTCTTTATGTCTATCTGTCTAGTTATCTATCTCCTATAATTTGTCTATTTCCTATCTATATATCTGTCTGTCTAACCATTTATAGAACTCGCTTTTTAGCGAGCAATTACCAGCAGGTGTCAGCTGTTTAATACAGCTAACACCCGCCATGTATGTAGAGGGCATGTTGAACCCTCTCCATAATTCCCTTACTGCTGTACAACGTATATAGTTCTGTAGCCAAGGATCGGCCATAATCATCATCCTTAAATATACAGTTAGTTAAGTTATGGAATTGTTGTAATTATGTTTTAAGTAACATGACTATGCCTGTAATGTTTTGTAATACTTCCTGACCACAGCAGGACTACTACAGAGAACAAACAGATGTGATCAAGAAGCCTATGCAGATTTTGTGGACCATAGGGAATAATGCAGATGCTTTTAAACATATTGTACAGCCACTCTTTACAGCACTATTGGAATTTATTATTCCCATCTGACATTTTTTGTTGCCCACGTATCATGATATGAAGTTAAACATATGACTTTACTACACATTGGTTCCATATAGGAATTTATTGTACAAAGGTAAAGAAAAGAACAAGTTCATCCTTTTTATCTAGTTCTCTAGAATTGCATGGTATTTGTGTGCTCTTCATAGGATTGAAATCTTCATAACCTGCTGTAGTTTCAACTCGTGCAGGAATTAGATGAGATCGCTTGCTATGTACTGCATTCAGTACTGTCTATGTAATGAATAAAGCTGGAAGCGGACTTTGCAAACAGGTTGGAGTACCGCCCTTTCTTCTTAGGTGTTGTTAGTCTATAATCATGGGACATAGAGAGGACTGTCCCTTAGGTACGTGCACCTGATGGTGAGCTGATGTTTTCTGGTGTGTGAATTTGGTCCTAGGAATTAGAGTTGAAATTATAGTTAGAGCTTTTAAAACCAATTTTATTCAAGCAGCCAAATGCATAAATTAATATGTTTATTCAATTGATTCTGGAGAAATCAGGTTTTTTTTTCTGTTCTAAGTAATCTATTGGCTATAATCCATAGAGAGTTCTATGTGCCCCCATAATTTTGGAGGTGCCATAAAATATATTCAGGGAAGGTGTTATTTGGGGCATGGTGTGGTCAGTTGTGTTTTGTTATATATATATTGTTAAATATATATTTCAGGCCACAGTGTGGGTGGGACAAAGCTGTTGTCCAGCAGAAACTATGCTGTAAGTGACTTTGGTAATTTCAGGGTTTAATTATGGAGATACATAAGAGCTGAAGCCACCTGGTGGAATTTTTTTTTTCCACATTTACTAGTTTTATTGACAATCAGAATTAAGAACAAATATAAACAGTAGATGAATCAGATAACCCACACCAACCTGCAACACATAAGGCATTCAACAAAAAAGGAGAAAGAAGACAGACAGAAGGGAAAGAAAAAAACTACCCTTGGTGTGAGTGGTTGGTCGGTATTCAGTTCTGGAAATGCCCCAGCAAGTGCATGTTCCATGTTCTCAGGAATTCCCTGAATTGGTCAGAGGTGCTAAAGCCAATCTAGTGGTACCAAGTGTGGGACTAGTTCACTGTCTTCGGTTTATGATTAATCATAATCCTCATCAGGAAAATATATATCACCCTAACTAACCAATGTTGGGGACACAGGGGATCTCCAGAACTCTGGGATACACACCACCTCAGCTTCCGTGGAAATTAGCCCACTAAACTACAAATACAGTTTTGTAAGGCTTCTCTGCAGTTAGCCACTCCTATTATTCCCACGCCTATTATACCAAAAAAGGGTTTTTAAAATTATGCTTATCAGTCTGATATGCTTTTAAAGGATATCTGATGAAGGGAGCAGATTCCCAAAACATCAATGATGTGCAACGACGTACAGCTTGTTAGTAGTGTTGAGCAAACCCGAAGTGCCAAATTCGGGTCCATCCCGAGTTCAGTACTCACAGACCCCAAGCCAAATGTCACAGATCATTTGTGCTTTGGGTCCAGGCTGCAGGAAACACACCAAGCCGCTTGACTGTTTACAGCTTGCTGCTGCAGGGGCAGTGAGGCATAGATTCGTAATATGTGTATATATACCTTCTCAGGGCAGTTTGAAGAACTGAATCGTACTACTCATCAGCTGCTATAGTGAAGGACCAGGCTAAGTAGTAGTTGCATCCCACAGTACAAGCTTATAGTTACAGTTTTAGTAATATTAAACCCTCAGTAGCATTTTAATTTTTAATTTGTATAGAAGATCAGTTACATATTCAACATAAAAGTTTATTACTATTAGGAACATCAGCTATAGTGGTGTTTTTTGATGCATGGGCCAGGCAGAAATTTTGGGACATACACTATATTTTGCTATGTATTGTACAAAAATGTCCTTTTTAGAGATATTAAAATTCAATTAACAACAATATAAGATTTTTTGGGATGAATCATATTCGTTTATATGTTAGCACATACCCATATATTCTTTCATAAAACATGGAACTCCACAGTCACGAACCGTTCCTTCAGTTCAAATTCACCAGAAGATAAAAATAAAAGGAAGACCGAAGCTCAACATCCATTGTGTCAGCTCTTTTCAGGTTATTTGTATGTATCATTAGGAACACCAAGATTTAATTTAGGAACAGGCTCCAAAGAATAGGCATCAGCTGTAGCACTTCACTCCCACTGACACATCCGCCTTCAGCATTAGTATTCTAAGAAGTAATGCACACACATAGCGTAGCCCGTAAAAGTAATAAAGCTTCTTTTATTGTTCATATACTCACATTTGTTAAAAAACAATCCAGCATATTTTAACACATCAATGCGTTGGCTAGTCAGAACACGCCCAACCCTGGGTTTTGCCTGTGTGGCATCTTTCGTGGCATAACTAGCTATGAAACCTCCCCTCAATTTTTAGAATTTTTTTTTCTCAAACGGATAACGTGTCACTTTTATGTGCAACTTATGCTTTATGCTGATTGGTAGAGAATATAGGCTGAAATATGAAGTGATATGTTGAATTTAAAAACGTAAGATGTGGTTGAGGAGAGAGATATGAATGTCCGTATATTAAAAGGAAAAAGGTGTTTGGTGGTAGTAAAAACAATTGACATTGGATGATAATGTAAAGTTGCCAAAAATATGAAATATATGGTATGCCAATGCTTTCTGTTATTTGAATATTGCATAGTGTACTGCTTTTATAAAATTGACACTTGTTATCCATTACAAAAAAATCTAGGGGAAGTTTCATAGCTAGTCATGCCCCAGAAGAAGCAGCACAGGTAAAACCCAGGGTTGGGCGTGTTCTGACTAGCTAACACATCAATGGGTTTTTAAAATATCCTGGATTGTTTTTGAACAAATGTGAGTACCTTATATACTCGAGTATAAGCCTAGTTTTTCAGCACAAAAAATGTGCTGAAAAACCCAAACTCGGCTTATACTCGAGTCAAAAAAATAAATATATCTAAACTCACCTTTCCGGTGACCCCTGTATATCTTCTGTGCGATCTGTCCGGCAGCGGCGGCAGGCTATATACACTGGGGCAGGGTCTGGCAGGCTATATACACTGGGGCAGGGTCTGGCAGGCTATTTACACTGGGGCAGGGTCTGGCAGGCTATATACACTGGGGCAGGGTCTGGCTGGCTATATACACTGGGGCAGGGTCTGGCTGGCTATATACACTGGGGCAGAGCCTGGCTGGCTATATACTGTGGAGTCTGTGCCCAATGCATTTCCCACCATCGGCTTATACTCGAGTCAATAAGTTTTCCCAGTATTTTGTGGTAAAATTAGGGGCCTCGGCTTATACTCGGGTCGGCTTATACTCGAGTATATACGGTATATGAACAATAAAAAAAAGCTTTATTACTTTTACAGGCTATGCTATGTGTGTGCATTATTTCCTAAAAATACTAATGAAGAGGGCAGATATGTCAGTGGGAGTGAATTGCTACAGCTGATGCCTATTCTTTGGAGCCTGTTCCTAAATGAAATCTTGGTGTTCCTGAGGAACCCAAAAAAATAACCCGGAAAGAGCTCAACCCATTTATGTTGAGCTTTAGGCTTCCTTTTATTATTGGGAACAGTTTTATTGTGGAAGTTTAAAAATGCTGCATATGCAATCTCATTATTCTTGTTAAAACGATTTTTTTTTTTAAAAACAATCGATTATCCTAAATACCTGGGATAGCAACATTGCACATTTGTTACCTTCCCGACTCCTAGATGATGCCTCACATAGTTTGAATCAATTATCCTTGACAGTGAACCCTGTGACAGAAAATAGTGCCCAAATGTGCAAAACACTGCTTTTTTGCTATTTCGCAACGCACAAAAAAATCTAACAAAAAGACATGAAAAGCACATACAGTCCACAAAATAGCAAACATTTTGTCCAACAAAAAAATTACACTTTACACAGGTCCATACAATGAAGTATTATTAGCGTAATAATATGGCAAAGACATATTTTTTGTACAAAATGTAAATTTTTTTTTCAATCTATTAAAATATTATAAAACCTATATAAATTCATAATTTCCCTGATCGTAGCAAGTCAAAGTATAAAGGCAAGGTGTCATTTGAAGCAGTAAAATTCATAAATACAGAGCCCACAAGAATATGACGCAAACAGGTTTTTTTGTCAGCAGTTTGCATTTGGATAATGTTTTGCCAGCTACTCAGTACATGGCATGAAATATTAAAACATACACTTAAATATTTTTTACTGAAAAGGTATAATTAGAGATGAGTGAGCACTAAAATGCTCGAGTGCTCGTTACTCGAGTCAAACTTTTTCCGATGCTCGAGTACTCGTTTCGAATAACTAACCCCATTGAAGTCAATAGGAGACTCAAGCATTTTTCAGGGGGAACAAGGCTCTGCACAGGGAAGCTTGGCCAAAAACCTGGAAACCTCAGAAAATGATGGAAACACCACGGAAATGGACAGGAAACAGCAGGGGCAGCATGCATGGATGCCTCTGAGGCTGCCTAATCGCACCATTATGCCAAAATTATGAGCAACAGCATGGTGATGACAGATTGACCGAGTGAGGCTGCTATGGAGACAATTAAATTTAGATAGTGCCTGTATGTGGCAGTCCAAAAAAGTTTTCAAAACAGAGGACTGGGTAGGTGGCCCGCCAGAAAAATTAAATAGAGTACCTGTATGTGGAAGTCCAAAAAAGGCTTCAAAACAGAGGACCAGGTAGGTGGCCCACCATAAAAATTAAATAGATAGAGTACCTGTATGTGGCACTCCCAAAAAGTTTTCAAAACAGAGGACCGGGTAGGTGGCCCACCAGAAAAATTAAATAGATAGAGTACCTGTATGTGGCACTCCCAAAAAGTTTTCAAAACAGAGGACCGGGTAGGTGGCCCGCCATAAAAATTAAATAGATAGGGTACCTGTATGTGGCACTCCCAAAAAATTTTCAAAACAGAGCATCGGGTAGGTGGCCCGCTAGAAAAATTAAATAGATAGAGTACCTGTATGTGGCACTCCCAAAAAGTTTTCAAAACAGAGGACCAGGTAGATGGCCCACCATAAAAATTAAATCGATAGAGTACCTGTATGTGGCACTCCCAAAAAGTTTTTAAAACAGAGGATCGGGTAGGTGGCCCTCCATAAAAATTAAATAGATAGAGTACCTGTATGTGACACTGTCAAAAAATTTTTAAAACAGAAGACTTGGTAGGTGGCCCTCCAGAAAAGTTAAATACATAGAGTACTATAGCTAGAGCCAGTTGGCCCTGGCAAAAAATAGCCAATTGCCTCTGCTTTAGTGTACAAGGAGGAGAAGGAGGAGAAAGAGGAGAATGAGGAGGAGGAGTGCATACATGAGAATTATTCAGGTTGAGCTACTTTCACCTGATGGGGAATGGAAATCATGAGAAATCCAGGTTTGATTCATTTTGATAAGCGTCAGCTTGTCAGCACTTTCATCGACAGGCGTGTACGCTTCGGTGATTATGCCACCAGCTGCACTGAAAACCTGCTCTGACAATAAGGAAGGGCAGGTAAGAACCTCCAGGGCGTACAGCGCCAGTTCGGGCCAGATGTCCAGCTTTGAAACCCAGCAGTTGTATGGGGCTGTGTGATCATTTAGGACAATGGTATGGTCAGCTACGTACTCCCTCACCATCTTTCTGTAAAGATCAGCCCTACTCTGCTGAGACTGGGGACAGGTGACAGTGTCTTGCTGGGGTGACATAAAACAGGCAAAGGCCTTGTAAAGTGTACCCCTGCCACTGCTGGACAAGCTGCCTCCTCGCCTACTCTCCCTCCCTACTTGTCCCGCAGAAGTACGCCCTCTGCCGCCAGCGGTGTCAGATGGGAAAGGCTGTTTCAGCTTGTACACCAGGGCCTGCTGGTATTCATGCACTCTCACACTCCTTTCCTCTACAGGGATGAGAGTGGAAAGATTTTACTTGTACCGTGGGTCCAGGAGAGTGAATACCCAGTAATCAGTGATGGAAAAAATTCTTTGAACGTGAGGGTCACGGGATAGGAAGCCTAGCATGAAATCTGCATTATGCGCGAGTCCCAACGTGCAACAATTCACTTCCCTCACTGGCCTGACTCTCCTCCTCCTCCTCCTCCAACTCCTCTTCTTCTGCCCATACACGCTGAACAGTTGATAAGGACTGAGCAATGGTCCCCTCTTCTGTCTTGCCGACATTCTCCTCCTCTTCCTCCTCCACCTCCTCCGATGCACGCTGAGAAACAGAGCGGAAAGGTGCTCTGGCTATCAACAAGGGAATCTTCTTCCCCCGTCTCTTGTGACGAGCGCAAAGCTTCTGACTTCATGCTAACCAGAGAGTTTTTCAACAGGCTAAGCAGCGGGATGGTGAGGCTAAAGATGGCAGCATCGCCACTGACCATCTGTGTTGACTCCTCAAAGTTACTCAGCACATGACAGATATCAGACATCCACGTCTACTCCTCATTGTAGACTTGAGGAAGCTGACTGACCTGACTACCAGTTCTGGTGGAAGTTGACATCTGGCAGTCTACAATCGTTCTGCACTGCTGGTAAACTCTGGATAACATGGTCAGTGTTGTTGAATTCACCTCGTTGGGACGCGCCCAACAGTCGTGTGAGCGGGCAGTTGGAGGCGGACTGCCTGAGAGTGGAAGCATCTGTGCTGGACTTCTGAAATGCGCACAGATGCGGCGCACCTTCGTGAGCAAATCAGACAGATTTGGGTATGTTTGAGGGAGGAACGCTGAACTATGAGATTACATATGGGCCAGCATGGCACATGTGTCAGTCTGCCGAGTTGCAGAGCTGAACACCAGGTGGTTACGGCCGTTGTCACACACACCAGCCTGGCTTCAGGTTCAGCGGAGATGCCAGCCAAGATCAGTCTGCGCCGTGATGCACCTATAACTCTTGGGCGTGTGCCTTTTATCGCCTGGCATCAGCCAGTTTGAGCACGCTGCCCTGATGTCTAGCGATGGACGCTGCTGGCATGACTAGAGATGGCGCATGCCCACGGATGGTAATTCAGAGGAGGAGGTGGGGAGGGGTGGAGAGGAGGAGGACATAGAAGGCCTTGGAGACCTGGACCGAGGTGGGCCCCGCAATCCGCGCGCGGCAGTATTGACCAGCCCCGGGTCAGACTCGGTCCCAGCCTCCCCCAAGTTAACCCAATGTGCCGTCAGCGATTATATAGTGGCCCTGCCCGGCAGCACTCATCCACGGTCGTGGTCAGGTGGACCTTGTCAAAACGGTGTGGTCAGGCAAAGAGGTGTTCCCGAACAGTGCGTTGTGCAGGGTGGACGGCACATCGGGAAAAGTAGTAGTGGCGTGAGGGGACCGAATACCGAGGGGCGGCCGCCGCATGAGGTTTCGAAAGGCCTCGGTCTTACCAGGCCTATAGGGCAGCATCTCAGGCAAGCAACTTGGAGATGTGGACGTTGAGGGCTTGGCGTGTGGGGTGGGTTGCGCTATACTCCTTGCCGCTCCAGCGTCTGGGGTATGGAGAGTTGAACGCTGTGGATGGCTTGGTGCCATTGAGTGGGGTGTTAATATTCAGATGCCTGCGCTACTGGTGAGTAGTTAAGCAGTAGTGGTGGAACCCCGCTGATCCTGGTTTGGCAAAGGTTGCAGCACCACAGTCCGTCGGTCATCCGGTGTTTCTTTTTTAAGAACCTCCGACTTCTGAAATCTAGCCCTCGCCACGGGAGCTGACTACGGGCAACATTTGGCGCTGATGCCACAGCTCTTGGCCCTGCCTCTCCGTTCTGGCCCCACCACTGCTCTTCCAAACTGTTCTGCTATAGGACTCGCCTCCGTCTCAGAAGAACTGTGTTTTCCCGGGCTATCAACCCAGCTTGGGTCGTGCACCTCATATTCCTCCGATCCCTCAGTCTGCTCCCCCTCGGACTTCTGCCCTGACAACAACTTCACCACTGTCTGACCACTGGTCTCCTCATCGTCCGACACCTTTACAACACTTTCTCTCCTACCGTGATATAATGTCATCATCACCCACGACTGCGACTGGTGGAAAACCTGGGCTCGGAAATAGCTCAGCAGCAGTCAGGACAAGTGGTTTGTGACTGGGGGAAGGGTCCAGAAAACATCCTCAGAGTATGCCGGTTCAAATGCCAAATTTGGTGGGAGGGGGCAGACTGGGGGGAGGAGGCTGAGGTGGAGAGAGCCGGAGGAGTGCCGATTTCGGTGACATGGGTGGGACTGCGTGAAGACTGACTGTGGACAAATGGCTAGAAGCATTGTCCGCGCAATCCACGACCATCACACCTCTTCGCACTGTTCTGCCTTAACAGTGCTCTACACAAGGTCCAGTAACTTGGACATGATGAACACTAGGAGGTGTACCTCTGCGGCGTTCCCCTGCTCCCCCATCAGCAGGTGGTGTCTCACCCCTCGCCAGAGACCACGGCCTCTGACCCCTGCAGTAGTTGGACGCCACACCCTCGTCTTACCCCTAGCCCTCGGGTTAAACATTTTCCAAATTAAAGTGAATTGAAGAAAAAAATTTTTTTGGTTTATTTTTTAATTTTTTTATTTTTTTTTAACAAAAACGATGCTATCCATTGCTAGGCTTTTCTAACCTACACTGACAGCACACAAAGGATTTTGTGCTTTGCAAGAGGAGTTTGAGCTATAAAATGAAATACAGCAAAAAACAAAAAAAAAATCGCAGACCTCGCCTAATTTAATCAAACCCCTAATAAATTGTTCCCACTTCGGTGTTGGAGGTGGATATGGGTGTCACTAGAGCAAACACAACGGTCGCAGTCTCCAGCAAATTCTCACAGTTGGTACTAGCTGCACTACTAGTGCCAGCAAGCCAGCCACAAAATATAACGCTGTATTGTAGGCCTAGTAAGCCGTTGGGGTTCTCCTATGGTATATTTTGTAGCCTACAATGAGAGCACACTGCTTGGAAGAGGAGTTTGAGCATAAATGAAATACAGCTAAAAAAAAAAAAAAAAATGCAGCAGACTGCCTAATTCTACTCAACCCCTAATAAATGTTCCCAACTTTGTGTTTGAGGTGGATGGTGTCACTAAGAGCTAAACACAAACGGTCGCCGGTTCCTCCAGCAATTCCTCACAGTATCGGTACTAGCTGCACTAATATGCCAGCAGCCCAGCCACAAATATCAACGCTATTGTAGGCCTAGTAAGCCGTTGGGGTTCTCCTATGGCTATTTGTAGCCTACAATGAGAGCACCACATGCTTTGCAGAGGAGTTGAGCTATAATGATACAGAAAAAAAAAAAAAAAAATCAGCGACTCTGCCTAATTCTACCAAACCCCTAATAAATGTCCCACTTCGTGTTGGAGGTGGATATGGTGTCACTAAGGCTAAACACAACGGTCGCGGTCTCCCAGCAAATTCTACAGTATGTTACTAGCTGCATCAATACTAGTGCAGCAAGCCAGCCACAAAATAACGCTATTGGAGGCCTAAGTAAGCCGTTGGGTTCTACTATGGCTATTTTGTAGCCTACAATGAGAGCACAACTGTTGCAGAGGAGTTGGAGTTGAGCTTAAAATGAAAAATACAGCTAAAAAAAAAAAAAATCAGCAGACTCGCTAATTCTACTCAAACCCCTAATAAATTGTCCACTTCGGGTGTTGGAGGTGATATGCGTGTCATTAGAGCTAAACACAACGGTCGCAGGTCTCCCAGAAATTCCTCACAGTATGGTACTAGCTGCACTACTAATGCCAGCAAGCCCAGCCCACAAGCAAACAAAAAAAAGAGAAAATATAACGATACTTGTAGGCCTAAGTAGCCGTGGTGGGTTCTCCTATGGCTATTTTGTAGCACTACATGAGAGACACACTGCTTTGCAGAGGAGTTTGAGCTATTAAATGAATACAGCTAAAAAAAAAAAAACAAGCAGACTCTGCCTAATTTTACTCAACCCCTATAAATTGTCCCATTTGGGTTTTGAGGTGGATAATGTGTGTCACTAAGAGCTAACACAAAGGTATCCCCTGCAAATCCTCCAATCATGGTACTAGCTGCATATAGTGCAGCAAGCCCAGCCACAAGCAAATAAAAAAAAAAATTTAACGTTATTGTAGCCACTAGAAGGGTTGGGGTCTTTTAGAATCACTCCTGCCTACACTATCTTAATTAGAACACCCTAACGCTTTCCCTGACCAGCAGCAGCCTCTCTCCCTAGCGGCATCCAGACAAGATGATGCGAGCAGCGCGGGCAGGGGTAGTCTACCAGGAGTCACTGACTCTGGCCAGCAACAACCACTGCTATCTACGTGTAAGGGACCAGTTCATGCTGGGTGGAGTGCAGAGTCTCCGGGCTGTGATTGGCTCTGTTTCTGGCCGCCAAAAAGCAAAACGGGGGAGGAGATGCCATTTTCTCGAGGGGCGAAGTATTCGTCCGAGCAACGGCAGTTTCGAGTACGCTAATGCTCGAACGAGCATCAAGCTCGGACGAGTATGTTTCGCTCATCTCTAATAGCTAGTCATGCCCCAGAAGAAGCAGCACAGGTTAAAACCCAGGGTTGGGCGTGTTCTGACTGCTAACACATCGATGGGTTTTAAAATATGCTGAGTGTTTTTCAACAAATGTGAGTATATGAACAATAAAAAAAAGCTTTATTACTTACAGGCTATTGCTATATGTGTGCATTATTTCTAACAAATACTAATGAAGAGGGCAGATATGTCAGTGGGAGTGAATTGCTACAGCTGATGCCATTCTTTGGAGCCGTGCCTAAATGAAATCTTGGTGTTCCTGAGGAACCCAAAAAAATTACCGGAAAGAGCTCAAACCCATTTATGTTGAGCTTAGGCTTCCTTTTATTATTGGGAACGTTTTATTGTGGAGTTTAAAAATGCTGCATATGCATCTCATTATTCTTGTTTAAAACGATTTTTTTTTAAAAACAATCGATTATCCTAATACTGGGATAGCAACATTGCACATTTGTTACCTTCCCGAATCCTAGATGGTGCCTCACACAGTTTGAATCAATTATCCTTGACAGTGAACCCGTGACAGAAAAATAGTGCCCAAATGTGCAAAACACTGCTTTTTTGCTTATTTCGCAACGCACAAAAAATCTACAAAAAGAATGAAAAGACATTACAGTCCACAAAATAGCAAACATTTGTCCAACAAAATTACACTTTACACAGGTCATACAATGAAGTATATTAGCGTAGTAATATGGCAAGGACATATGTTTTGTACAAATGTAAATTTTTTTTAATCTATTTAAAATATTTAAAAACCTATATAATTCATAATTTCCCTGATCGTAGCAAGTCAAAGTATAAAGGCAAGGTGTCATTTGAAGCAGTAAAATTCATAAATACAGAGCCCACAAGAATATGACGCAAACAGGTTTTTTGTCAGCCGTTTGCATTTGGTAATTTTTGCAGCTTCCCAGTAAATGGCGTGAATATTAAATACATACACTTAAATATTTTTTACTGAAAAGGTATAATTTAGAGATGAGTGAGAACTAAAATGCTCGAGTGCTCGTTACTCAAGTCGAACTTTTTCCGATGCTGCGGTGCTTGTTCGAATAAATAACCCCATTGAAGTCAATGGGAGACCAAGCTTTCAAGGGGACCAAGGCTCTGCACAGGGCAGCTGGCCAAAAACCTGGAACCTAGAAAATAATGAAACACCACAGAAATGGACAGGACAAGCAGCGGGCAGCATGCATGGATGCCTCTGAGGCTGCCTAATCACACCATTATGCCAAAAATATGAGCAACAGCATGGTGTAGACAAGAGTGAGTACCGAGTGAGGCTGCATATGGAGACCAATTAAGTTGGATAGTGCGTTGTATGTGGCAGCTCAAAAAAAGGTTCAAAACAGAGGGCCAGGTTAGGTGGCCGCCAGAAAATTAATAGATAGGTACCTGTATGTGGCACTCCTAAAAAGTTTCAACAAGAGGCGGGTAGGTGGTGCCAGAAAAATTAAATAGATAGAGTACCTGATGTGGCACTCCCAAAAGTTTTCAAAACAGGGGACCGGGTAGGTGGCCCACCAAAAAAATAAATGATAGAGTATGTATGTGGCACTCCCAAAAAGTTTTCAAAACAGAGGACGGGTAGGTGGCCCGCTAGAAAAATTAAATAGATAGGAGTACCTGTATGTGGCACTCCCAAAAGTTTTCAAAACAGGGGACCAGGTAGGTGGCCTGCCATAAAAATTAAATACATAATAGCGACCTGTGTAGGGCACTCCAAAAAAGTTTTAAAACAGAGGACCCGGGTAGGTGGCCCCGCATAAAAATTAAATGATAGAGTACCTGTATGTGGCGTCCCAAAAAGTTTTCAAAACAGAGGACCGGGTAGGGGCCCACCAGAAAAAATTAAATAGATGAGAGTACCTGTATGTGGCACTCCCAAAAAGTTTTTAAAACAGAGGACCGGGTAGGTGGCCTGCCAGAAAAATTAAATAGATAGAGTACCTGTATGTGGCACTCCCAAAAATTTTTTTAAAACAGAGGACCGGGTAGGTGGCCCTCCATAAAAATTAAATAGATAGAGTACCTGTATGTGGTACTCCCAAAATGTTTAAAAACAGAGGACCGGGTAGGTGGCCCTCCAGAAAAATTAAATAGATAGAGTACCTGTATGTGGCACTCCCAAAATTTTTATAAAACAGAAGACCGGGTAGGTGGCCCTCCAGAAAAGTTAAATACATAGAGTACTATAGCTAGAGCCAGTTGGCCCTGGCAAAAATAGCCAGTTGCCTCTGCTTTAGTGTACAAGGAGGAGGAAAAGGAGGAGAATGAGGAGGAGAAGGAGTGCATACATGAGAATTATTCAGGTTGAGCTGCTTTCACCTGATGGGGAATGGAAATCCTGATAAATCCAGGCAGTATTTATCTTGATAAGCGTCAGCCTGTCAGCGCTGTCAGTCGACAGGCGTGTACGCTTATCGGTGATGATGCCACCAGCTGCACTGTAAACCCGCTCAGACAACACGCTAGCGGCGGGGCAGGTAAGAACCTCCAAGGCGTACAGCGTCAGTTCGGGCCAGATGTCCAGCTTTGAAACCCAGTAGTTGTAGGGAGCTGTGTGATCATTTAGGACGATGGTATGGTCAGCTACGTACTCCCTCACCATCTTTCTGTAAAGATCAGCCCTACTCTGCCAAGACTGGGGACAGGTGACAGTGTCTTGCTGGGGTGACATAAAACTGGCAAAGGCCTTGTAAAGCGTACCCCTGCCAGTGCTGGACAAGCTGCTCCTCGCCTACTCTCCCTCCCTACTTGTCCCGCAGAAGTACGCCCTCTGCCGCCAGCGGTGTCAGATGGGAAAGACTGTTTCAGCTTGTACACCAGGGCCTGCTGGTAGTCATGCACTCTCACACTCCTTTCCTCTACAGGGATGAGAGTGGAAAGATTTTGCTTATACCGTGGGTCCAGGAGAGTGAATACCCAGTAATCGGTGCTGGAAAAAATACTTTGAACGCGAGGGTCACGGGATAGGCCGCCTAGCATGAAATCTGCCATATGCGCCAGAGTCCCAACGTGCAACAATTCACTCCCCTCACTGGCCTGACTCTCCTCCTCCTCCAACTCCTCTTCTTCTGCCCATACACGCTGAACAGTTGATAAGGACTGAGCAATGGTCCCCTCTTCTGTCTCGCCGACATTATCCTCCTCATCCACCTCCTCCGATGCGCACTGAGAAACAGACCGGAAGGTGCTCTGGCTATCAACAAGGGAATCTTCTTCCCACCGTTCTTGTGATGAGGGCAAAGCTTCCGACTTCATGCTGACCAGAGAGTTTTCAACAGGCCAAGCAGCGGGATGGTGAGGCTGATGATGGCAGCATCGCCACTGACCATCTGTGTTGACTCCTCAAAGTTACTCAGCACATGACAGATATCAGACATCCACGTCTACTCCTCATTGTAGACTTGAGGAAACTGACTGACCTGACTAGCAGTTCTGGTGGAAGTTGACATCTGGCAATCTACAATCGCTCTGCGCTGCTGGTAAACTCTGGATAACATGGTTAATGTGGAATTCCATCTCGTGGGCACGTCGCACAACAGTCGGTGAGCGGGCAGTTGCAGGTGGTGCTGCGCTGCCCTGAGAGTGGCAGCATCTGTGCTGGACTTCCTGAAATGCGTACAGATGCAGCACACCTTCGTGAGCAAATCAGCGAGATTGGGGTATGTCTTGAGGAACCGCTGAACTATCAGATTTAACACATGGGCCAGGCATGGCACATGTGTCAGTCTGCCGAGTTGCAGAGCTGCCACCAGGTTACGGCCATTGTCACACACAACCATGCCTGGCTTCAGGTTTAGCGGTGCCAGCCACAGATCGGTCTGCGCAGTGATGCCCTGTAATAGCTCTTGGGCGGTGTGCCTTTTATTGCCTAGGCTCAGCAATTTCAGCACCGCCTGCTGTTGCTTAGCAGCAGCACTGCTGCTGCGCCTATAGCTATCGACTGACGGCGCCATGCCCACGGATGGTAATTCGGAGGAGGCGGTAGAGGAGGGGTGGGAGGAAGAGGAGGTATAGTAGGCCTGAGAGACCGTGACCGAGGTAGGCCCCGCAATCCTCGGCGTCGGCAGTATATGAACCAGCCTCCACCAAGTTAAACCAATGTGCCATCAGCGATATATAGTGGCCCTGCCTGGCAACACTCGTCCACGTGTCCGTGGTTAGGTGGACCTTGTCAGGAACGGCGTTAGTCATGGCACGGATGATGTTGTCTGACACGCTGGTGCAGGGCTGGGATGGAACATCGGGAAAAGTAGTGGCGGCTGGGGACCGAATACCGAGGGGCGGCCGCCGCCATGAGGTTGCAAAAGGCCTCGGTCTCTACCAGCCTATAGGGCAGCGTCTCCAGGTTCAGTCATTTGGAGATGTGGACATTGAGGGTTTGGGTGTGTGGGTGGGTGGAACTGTATTTTCTCTTGCACTCCAGCATCTGAGGTATAGACAGCTGAACGCTGCGCATGGAGACATTGGTGGACGCTGTGGAAGATCGTGGAGGCGAAGGTATGGTTTTCAAGCAGGAGGTGTTTGTGCCGGGTTCCTGGGCAGGGGGCTGATTAGCAGTGGAAGCAAATGACACAGGGGAAGGAGCAGTGGTGCAGGGGCAGGGGCTAGTATATTTCAGGGTCACCTGATCAGGCCAGCCAACCACTGCTATCGACATGTAAGTGTATCACGTTATTCTGGGTGTACTGTAGAGTCTCCTGGCTTTTGATTGGCTCTGTTTCTGGCCGCTAAAAAAACGCCGGGAGATGCAATTTTCTTGAGCTGGCGAAATACTCGTCCGAGCAACGAGCAGTTTCGAATATGCTAATGCTCAAACGAGCATCAAGCTCAGACGAGTATGCTCGCTCATCTCTAGGTATAATTTTTTCTTAAGACCCCTACCATTTTTCCTTCTAGTCAGATAAATGTGGCATTTCAGTAATTTGTGATTTCTTACACCATGATTATGATCAGTGTGTAAACTTTAATTTCTACACTGAATTATGGTATTTTGTACAGTCTCTCTATATAAATATGTATCTTCACTGCTTAACTTGTTCCTTCAACTTCAAGGCACTGCAAATGTTCTGGCCAATAAATAAGACTTTTTTAAGATTTTGCCTATAACTCATTTTACTGTGAGACAGTAGTGCATAAATAATGACATTAATGTTTTACTTGTATTCCTTATGGGAAATAGATGTTATGTCTTGCAAATAGTAGCACACAACAATCTCTTTTATAAGCAAAAACATGTCCAAGCCAGGTCTACAGCAGTTTAAACTAAAAATCCCAAAAGGATATCTAAAACAGTAACCACATCTGTCAGTGGAATCTTTTGTAGGCAGATGTTATAGCTAGAAAGCATTTGTCAAATTTGAGTTCATAAACTTTTCACTTTGTATCCCTAGCAGAGTTTAATGATGCAAAAGCTGCAACTGATACCTAAATAGTAAAGGAAATCAACCACCCAAAAGTTTTTTAAAAAAAAAACCTATTAATACTCACCCCCGCTCCTTTTCACCTTGATCCGATGTTAATCTTGGCACCTTGGGATCACATACCAAATAAAGTTATAATTTGAAGCACTGAGTGCGGGGACAGGATGTCCGGCGCTCCGGGCTGTTAATTATGCACACCTCTGCACATCCCTCTTTCAGCGCTCTGTGTTGCTAATTTTAACTTTCTTTTGTAGGACCACGGCGTGTCAAGATTAGAGATGGACACCCCCGGATCAAAGTGAAGAGGAGCAGGTTTTTAGGTTTTAATAGGTTCTTTAAATTTTTTTAGGTGGTTGATTTCCTTTAAAGCTCAACTGTACTGTAATGCAAGGACTCGAAAAATATCCAAATGTAGCGGATTTGGTAAAAATGCTTGTGGAGAAAATTCAATACACAATTCGGTTTCCCTGATGAACTCAATTGTGAAATTTGGTTACAAATCTATGACAAATCCACAACATATGGTGGTTTACAAGTCTTTCTGCATGAAACAATGCCCCAGCATGTGAACAGAACCTTTTATAGTTTGCTGCTTCCAAAATTCCCTTTGGTAAAGCTACAGCATTTACATTCCATGTGGACACAAACTTAAAGAGGTTGTCCATGATTTCTAATGGATATGCTATTCTCAAGAGTGCTCAACTGCGACCCTTGCAATGAGCACCTGTTCAGGGCCAATATATTACCATGCACATAGCTGGAAGTGGATAGGTACATGCACACTCCTGCTGATCAGCTCTATGAAGGGACTATAGCGCTTGCCTCTGCACAGTCTAACAAGTACAGAAGTACTGTGGTACTGTGGTTTGTATTGCAACTTAGCTACATTCACGTGAATGGTCTATGTAAAGGATGGACTTGACATGGGAAGGTGGACTTGACATGTAGGTGGTGCTTAATGGATAGCCACAACTGCTTGCTGATCTACTAGGCTCCTGGGTGTCATACTCCCACAATCTGGGAACATCTGGTCATGAACTGCAGCTGAAGAAAAATAAAATAGATAGTCATCATTCCCTTCAGTGGTGGATTAAGACCACCATGGGCTCTGGGCTTGCGGAACCCCTACCAAAGTTTTTAAAAAGCATATATGAAGCCTACTATCTTTACCTCTTTTTACATTATATGCAACAAATTTACCAGTCATGCCTTAAAAAAGGACTCACAGTCTAGCAAAAATTACTGAAATTAATGACTAACAATAACTTAAATCATACAGTGCCACGCAGGTCATATTTGGATGGAAGACTTCTTTCACTGACACTACACATGATGAAGGTACTCTCATATACTGGAAGGTTAGATAGTGACTACAGGGGAGAAGAGGCAACTGGCATATCACAGATGATGAGCTGCTCGATTGGGTCCAGAACTTCATGGTGACTTCTTCTGGCCTGCAGGATGTTTTTAGAGACTAAAAATACCTCAGTCACTTACAGTATAGTGTCACTTGGATAACAACACTGTGTTCTTAATAATACCTACTCCTCACACTATAACTAACCACACTGTGACCACTCAAAATATTACAAAATATACTAAACTCAAATTATACTATTAATAGTAATTTATTAAATCATATTACATGAATATACTTTCACATCAGAAATCCATAGGGACAGAATTGCTTTCCCGGATTTAGAAATCACGATAAAAGAAGGGAGCAAATAACACACAGCGTCCAACAGCCTTTTATCCTGGCAGAGCCATCACCCTCCCTCACTGAAACTGGGTATACCCTAAGGACAGTTTCTCCGGGTTCGGTGGAATTGCTCGTCTGACACCGACTTTAAAATCAAATCATGTGACCTTTCAAGAAGGTTTCTTGAGAGGTGTTACCCTCTAATTGTTGTGGAATCAGCCAAGAGGACTGCAAAAGATATCAATAGGTCTGAACTGTTACATCCGAGAGAAAGGGAAGTGAATGATGATTTGATAACCAGGTCTCAGCGTTGAGGAACATATTAGAGAAATTCTGGTATGTCCTCACGAAAGACAGAGACATCAGTGACAGAGTGGGAAGCTCTCCATCTGTCACATACAGAAGAGGATGGAATTTAAAGGACTGTTTGGTCCATAGTTTCCTCACCCCCTCTGTCTCTGAAAGAACTTGGCTGGATAAATGTCAGTTAAGGGGTACTTTTAAATGTGGAAGATGCAAGGCATGTAAGTACATCTGTCAAAGCAAGAAGTTTAAAAGTACATCTTCAGGTATTACCCGTGTAATGAGAAACATCAGAAGTCTGACACTATAATGTGTGTAATGAGGCTAGGGAATCAGCTGTTTGTCTCATTCTTAGCCTTTAACCTTTTCAGCACCTCCACCAGAGGTGTTGTATTCAAAGATGTAGGACACCTAGTGGAGCATGTAGGTATCTAATATGGTATAAAGGCTTTGTGACTTCTGTTCAAAAAGGTGCTATTGGCAGACTTTTATTTCAGCCCCCCCTTCTTTTATTTTTAAAGTGACGCCTATTAAAAGTTAAGTTTTCTCTCTGACCTTTTTTTCAGTCAGCTGTACATGAATATATATATATATATATATATATATATATATATATATATATACTTTATACACTAAATATGTACAATGTGCCCTACTCCCTTCCTTGAATGAAGCCTGCACTCCCAATATAACTTTCACTCTATTATATAGCCAACATGTAGTCCCACCCATAATGAGTCTTCAGTCCAGCAATAAAAAAAATATCACCCTCTTTCACTCCCCCAGGCAGTCAGACGACCGATGCAGGTGACTTTGTATGTGATATAATTCTACCACCTTTCATAGGACGCTGATGTTCCATTTGCTCCTTGGTGTAATGCAGAGCAGGGAGTGTATAACTCCTTCACTATGCCATAGACACCTGTGTGTAAAACGCTCAGTAGGATGGTCTGCCTCCAGCTTCTGCATGCTTCTCTGTACAAGCTGATTTTTTAACAACTGGTTAAGAAGAGTCAGTGAGCACGAGCTGGGCTCAGCAGTAGACTTTGCCTGATTTGGTGGACTACCTCACTGACCTGGATTATTTTATTTAATAAAATAGTGACAATTGTGTGTTGGGGAGTTTTTATTTAAATAAAATATATATTTTTTTAAATTAGCTTTTTATTGACTTTTTTTTTTAATAAAAATGTATTGACAATAGATGGCACTAATTATTAAGGCCTGCCAATAAACAAAAGATAACACTAACCCCGTTATCATTACCCCAGTGCCCACCGCTACCTGGGTTGCTGGGAACTGACTGTCTATAGATGATCAGTTACGGGAGCAGCTGCAGGCAGTATTATAGAGCTGTAAATGGCCGAAATACATAGCCCCCCCCCCCACACACACACACACACCTCAGGAATGTCAGTATGTTGCTGTATTGAAAGTGGTTATAGAAAATGGTCAGAGCCCTATACCTTTTTTTCAATGAATACTGCAATTAAATAATTTTTAAAAATTAAGGGGGTTCCCCCCTAATTTTTTATCCAGCAAGATACAATAAAGGAGAAGCACCCTGCCATTACCAGTGTGTAAGCGCCCACTGTTATTGGGCATTTGCAGCCCAATTTTTCCTAGCATGCAGCCGCCCCAGAGTCTAATCATCCATAGATGGTCAGGTACTGGATTATGCCCGGCTCAACCCGGCACCCATGGTGGCGGTGGGTACTGGGTTAATCGATAGTGTGTTAATGATAAAGGGGTTAGTTTTAGCCTTTTTTACTGGCTAACAATAATGTCAGTCGGGACGTGTCCGGGTCACATGATATGTCATGATCTACTCACCGGGGAACTAGCAGAAAGAAGAGAGGGCAACCTGCATATGAGATGGTCAGGTCAGGCCGGGTTGGGTTAGGCTCACAGCGCAACCACATTGAGCAGGGACAGAGGGAAGAGCTCAGTGGCACTGTGTCAATAAATTATAATTCAGCTGTCCATCCCGGGCCAGGTCCAAAACATAAGGCAGAATAATAATTTATAAATGCCTTGACCCCAGGCATGTCCCTGCTGACAGGGGCATAAAAACATTATGAGGTAAGGTACAAGGTAAGATACAAGCAGTGGCGTAACTACAGCCGTAGTAGCCGCTACGGGGCCCGGGAGGTCTAGGGGCCCGCGCTCCCGAGCCGACTGTGGTGCCACTTCACTTCAGGGATCCACTACAGAGAAGAGAAAGGAGTGTATTTAGGGTCTCCGCGGCACCTCCAGCCCCAGGAAGAAACAGTGATGTTCCCCTTTCGGGCCGCATACATTTTACCGCGGGGAGCAGCAGAGGAGGCACAGATCCAGCATTCCGCGGGCTGGAGTTTCTGCAGCCGCAGCTCCTCCCCAGGGTACGGGACCCGCCAGATATGCACTGTGTTCCCCAGGCAGTGTTCACACAGAAGCAGTGAGGTCCGAACCGCTCCCTGCTGTCTAGTCTGGATACAGCGATGCTTAGACACTGGGGAATGGCAGCAGCCACAGACACCTAATGCGCAGCACAGGCTGGCAAGGTGCCATCCCGGTGACTGAGGAGCAGACAGACTAGGCCCGTGGAGAAGAAAGATCCCGAGATGTGAACATCGGATGATCAGTCAGGAGGTATAAATGATGTATGGTGTGTATATACTATATGTATGTGTGTATAAAGTGTATACACTGTATGTATGTCTGTATATGTGTGTGTATATGATGTATGGTGTGTATATATTATATATATGTGTGTATGATATGTATACACTGTATGTATGTCTGTATATGCTGTATATGTCTGGGTGTATATATGATGTATGGTGTATATACTATATGTATGTGAGTATGATGTGTATACACTGTGGGGCACATTTACTTCCCCGTCCCGTTGACGATGTCGATCTGGAATGTCCGACGAGGATTCAGAGCTGCCGCAATTCACTAAGATCGTGCGTCCAATTTCCTGCATGTGCCGCTTCCCCGCTGAAGTCCACCAGAGTTCACCATCTTCTTCCCGGTGCATGTGGGTGCTTGATCTTGCGACACAATCTCATTTTTAAATTCCACAGTTTGTCTGAATCAGTTGGGTTGTCCAACGGCCACGCCGATTTGTGTCGCATGAAACCCAGCATCAATCCGATCGTGTGCGGCAATTCAGCGCAAAACTAAAAAATTTGGGAAATGCTTCAGACGAACCCTTAGTAAATGTGCCCCTGTATGTATGTCTGTATATGATTTATATGTGTGTATATTTTAGTGTGATATGTATATATAGTTACAGCACTGGATACAAGGTTGCATTTACACAAACACAAATGGCCGGGCTGGCAAACGTGAGCCACGCTGGAGAGGAGGAGGGGTGACCCCTCCCCTCTCCATTGAAAATAATGAAGCATGGCCGTAAATACGGTCCAAGATAGAGCATACTTTATCTTTATGTATGGTGAGCACACGTTGTCTTCTATGGGGGAGGTATGTTTGGCCGCAAGCCATCAGCCATACATACGTCCCCCACACGTCCGTGTGAATGTACCACCGAGTGAGGCATGCAAAGTAAAATTTTCACCCTACAAATTGTTTGCTTGCAGCTGTTCCCTGGTTATATCTAGGTTAGGGTCCATTGGACTATATGTTAGATAATAAATCAGATGTATGCTATGGGGCATATTTATCAGGACCTCTGCGCACCGCCACTGGCGCAGAGGCCCTGAAATAATCGCAAATGCTAGCTTATTGCTAGCTTTTGCGATTATTTTCCCCAATCCGCCACCTTCACCCCAGCGCACTCGCTGCTGCCGGCGACTTTTCACGTAGGATAAACGCTGCCCAACTGGCAGCCCGATACATGAAGAGGCAGAAGCGCCAGCGTATGATAAATATCCCCCTATATCTCTATGTGATCAACTACAGTGTCATAGAACAGTAAAGCATTTCTCTCTCTTTAATGGACAACAGTGTCTAATAAAACAATAGTTTATCATTTGAGACCTGCCAACATTTCTTTAAATATTTAACATTTCCAAAATATACAGATATAATTTAACTGAAGATTTTGTGATTGAAATAAGGGGAAAAAACTGAACAGAGCACATGAAAATGTAATTACACAGAGAACAAAATAGTGATAGTAATTTTATTATTCTGGGACAGATCCAGAGTATGTCTCTGTGTTCTTTATGTGAACCCTGGGACATCATAACTTTTTTACTGGACCTCCCATGGTTATTTTTGTTACTTTTCCCTTTAACTGCCTATTGTCATAAACCTAACAATCAAATAGTCTCTACCTCTTTAAGATGACAACCTAAATAGTATGTCACTGTGGGAACAAAACAAATGCGAATCACCTGTAAGGCCATAGAGACCCTGAATAATCCTGGCATAAGCCTTGGCTTTAGAAAGCTTTCTCTATGCCGCTTAGATCAACTCAAGTTAGATTTAAAGTTTCCTTTAAGATAGTTTCAGTGGCACTAAAATAAAATGCTTGTATAGAGGAAGTAAAGGATGTGAGACTAGAAGAAACTTGTAGTGAGCAGTAATTGCATTAACGTATTACCACTAATACTCTCTCAGATGACTTATCAATAATTCTTCCAAAACTCACCCCAGGCTAAATTCATTCTTGTAGTCTTGTAAAGCTGTAAAAATAGAGAATGGTCAGACACACCTTCTATAGACCATGCATGTTACTTAAAACTTGATAAACTTGTATAACTGAACCGGTTTTCATCAGAACGTGTGCTGTGTTCGTCATTGGTCATGTATAAATGTTGACATTTCTATTCAAACAAACTGAACTGTCATTTCTGACACATCTCCAGGACATTCAGATCTATATGCTGAGAATGTGCAGTTATGTTTGCCTCTAGCAGGATTAATATGTGTCATTGAGGCTTCTTGCGTGGGGTTCCAGACATGGATTTATCATACTTAAGTCTGACAGGTATTTCCTAGTTTTTCCAAAATATTGCAGCATACCTGCCATGTGAAAGCATGAGAACATTGTTCTAGGTGCAAAAATCTGAGCGCCACTTACAGTAGTAAAGTCTAGTTTAGGGAGGCTGGTAATGAGAAGATGTCAACTACAAAGAGTTAGGTTTAATGAGTACGTACATGGATGACTCACTAGGGCCTTACCCTAGATGTTGCACTATTTTTGGCTCCCCTACCAATTAAATGAAAGTAGGATCCCCTTATAGTCTAACTTATTTTTGGTCTTAAGGTAACTATTTTTGCAGAGATGGGAATCAGGCCCTCATCGAATAATGTTCAATAAATAGATTGGCGTTTTGAATTTTCATAGTACATGTTTCATTATTTCTGCTAATCAAATTTTCTTATTTTTGCAACTTTTGTTGTATTCGCAACTTTTTTGCGACTTTTTACTTGTCGTTTGTCAAGTACGCCTTGGTCTGCACCTTATGTATCTTAGTTTCCCAGATGTTCCGTGCGACTTTTCACTTATGTATCACTTTTGTTGCTTATTTTTGTGTCTTTTTAGGCGCAAATCTGCACCTGGTCCAGGGCAGGTGCAAAGGAAGGATTTTTTTCATGGACCCTATTTTAACATGTAAATTGGAATTATTTCACATGCTTTAAATGTTTAAAATTTTGCACAGTAGCCTGGTTTTTTTGAAAATTCAGAAATTTTTGCATTTACATTTTTTAAAAATGTATTGGTTACTTCTAAGGGTGGGGTCACACGTAAAGTTTTAATAGCGCTTTAATTGCATTTTGAAACCTATTCCAAAAGCAGAGGAGAGGTGATTTGTCTAATTACATTACTGTTAACATTTACTATGTGTTTTGTAAATGCAAATGTTAACAGTAATGTACTTAGGCAAATCACCTCTACTCAGCTGTTGTAATAGGTTTCAAAACGCAATCAAATTGCAACATGTGACCGCACCTTTAACACCACGTGTGACTGCTTCCTCATATCTCCTCATCTCCCTGGGGTGTGTCTAGAGTGCTTAAAAATGCAGGACACAGCCTCAAATCCGAAATTAACAGTAGTGTTCACTCCTGCATATAACCGATCACAAGAGATGAGCGAGCACTAAAATGCTCGAGTGCTCGTTACTCGAGTCAAACTTTTTCCGCTGCTCGAGTGCTCGTTTGAAGTCAATGGGAGACTCAAGCATTTTTCAAGGGGACCAAGGCCCTGCACAGGGAAGCTTGGCCAAAAGCCTGAAAACCTCAGAAAATGATGGAAACACCACAGAAATGGACAGGAAACAGCAGGGGGAGCATGCATGGATGCCTCTGAGGCTGCCTAATCGCACCATTATGCCAAAATTATGGGCAACAGCATGGCAATGACAGAGTGACCGAGTGAGGCTGCTATGGAGACAATTACATTTGGATAGTGCCTGTATGTGGCAGTCCAAAAAAGTTTTCAAAACAGAGGAAAGGCCTTGTAAAGCGTACCCCTGCCAGTGCTGGACAAGCTGCCTGCCCGTCCGGAGGTGAACGGCCTTGGTTCCATTGAGTGGGGTGTTTAGCATTCATATGCCTGCGCATACTGGTGGTAATTAAGTTAGTAGTGGTGGAACCCCTGCTGATCCTGGTGTGGCACAGGTTCCACACCTCAGTCCGTCGGTCATTTGCTGTTTCTTTAAAGAACCTCCAGACTTCAGAAAATCTAGCCCTCGCCACGGGAGTTTCACTACGTGAAACATTTGGCACTGATGCACCAGCTCTGGCCCTGCCTCTCTGTCTGGCCCCACCACTGCCTCTTCCAACCTGTTATAGTGTAGGACTCGTCTCCGTCTCAAAAGCACTGTCTTCACCCGGCCTATCAACCCAGCTTGGGTCTGTCACCTCATCATCCTCTGATCCCTCAGTCTGCTCCCCCCTCAGACTTCCTGCCCTGACAGCAACTTTACCACTGTCTGACAACCGTGTCTCCTCATCGTCCGACACCTCTTTACACACTTCTTCCACTATGTCAGCAATGTCATCATTACCCATAGACTGCGACCGGTGGAAAACCTGGGCATCGGGAAAGAGCTCAGCAGCAACCTGAGAAGTGGTTTGTGACTCTGGGAAGGGTCCAGAAAACAGTTCCTCAGAGTATGCCGGATCAAATTCCAAATTTTCCTGGGAGGTGGCAGACTGGGGGGAAGGAGGTTGAGGTGGAGGAGGTGGAGGAGCTGGAGGAGTGCTCACTTGGGTGACTGCGTGGAAGACTGACTGGTGGACAAATTACTTGAAGCATTGTCCGCAATCCACAACATCACCTGTTCGCAGTGTTGTGGCCTCAACAGTGCTCTACCAGGAGTCCCAGTAAGTTGAGACATGGAGCTAGGGAGTGTAGCTCTGCGGCACTCCCCTGCTCCCTCATTAGCAGGTAGTGTCTCACCCCGCCCAGGACCACGGCCTCTGACCCCTGCAGTAATTGGATTCCCACGCCCTCGTCCTCTACCCTTATCACTTGGGTTCAACATTTTCCAAATTAAAGTCTATTTTATAGACAAAAGAGAAATATAAACTGTAATTATTTTTTGGTAATTTGTTTTTTGTTTTATAGAATAAAACATGCAGAAGAAATCAAACAGCAACCTCAGAAGATAATTGCTATGGCTAGTTTCTAACCAACACTGACAGCGAGAGCTGTTGGGTTCTTGTATAATCACTCCTGCCTAACAGTAATCTAATAGAACACCCTAACGCTATGCCTGACCAGCAGCGGCTCTATCCCTATCGGCATCCAGACAGAGAATGTTCTGAGCAGCGCGGGCAGGGGCTAGTATATTCCAGGGTCACCTGATCAGGTCAGCCAACCACTGCTATCGACATGTAAGTGTACCACGTGGTGGTGGGTGTACTGCAGAGTCTCCTGGCTTGTGATTGGCTCTGTTTCTGGCCGCCAAAAATCTAAACGCCGGGAGATGCCATTTTCTCAAGCTGGCATTTTCTCGAGCGAGTATGCTCGCTCATCTCTACCACTCACGTGGCTTGTGTCCATGTGGATTTGAGACATTTGCAACAAAAAGTCTCAAAAAGAATCAAAAATTTGCGCCTGCCAGGATAGGGAAACCTGAACATGTATCACAAGTAAAAGACAAGATCATACAAAGAGCTTCCAAATGTCTCAAAAATTCACCACAGAGAGAAAACTATGATACATGCCCCCCAATGTGTTTTGGGGTCTCTTTTATGCTTGTATATAAAACAAATACAAAAACATGTGGCAATAAAACAGAACAATGAAAAAACATAGCACACAAGGCTATACAATATAGGATAGATATACGACAGGTCAATCACTGTGAGACCAATAATTGCCAGTATATTGCCAAATCAGTGTTCAATGGAGCATGAATTAAAAAAAAGGGTATGTATAAAAAGGAGGGTATATATAAAAACACAAGTACAATTGAATGTTTACACACACTTTATAAAAAGACACATATGCATGCATCAGTTTGACAGTTTGCTTTGGGTAATTCTCCATTTGGAAGACCCATGTATGCCCAACCTTTAACTTTCTGACTGATGTTTTGAGATGTTGCTTCATTATTGCCACATAATGTTAAATTGCAACGTGTGACCGCACCCTTAACACCACGTGTGACTGCTTCCTCATATCTCGTCATCTCCCTGGGGTGTGACTAGAGTGCTTAAAAATGCAGAACACAGCCTCAAATCCGAAATTAACAGTAGTGTCCACTCCTGCATATTACCGATCACTAGAGATGAGCGAACACTAAAATGCTCGAGTGCTCGTTACTCGAGTCAAAATTTTTCCGCTGCTCGAGTGCTCGTTTGAAGTCAATGGGAGACTCGAGCATTTTTCAAGGGGACCAAGGTCCTGCACAGGGAAGCTTGGCCAAAAGCCTGAAAACCTCAGAAAATGATGGAAACACCACAGAAATGGACAGGAAACAGCAGGGGGAGCATGCATGGATGCCTCTGAGGCTGCTTAATCGCACCATTATGCCAAAATTATGGGCAACAGCATGGTAATGACAGAGTGACCGAGTGAGGCTGCTATGGAGACAATTACATTTGGATAGTGTCTGTATGTGGCAGTCCAAAAAATTCTTTGACACGAGGGTCACAGGATAGGCAGCCTAGCATGAAATCTGCCATATGCGCCAGAATCCCAACGCGCAACAATTCACTCCCCTCACTGACCTGACTCTCCATTTCCTCCTCCAACTCCTCTTCTTCTGCCCATACACGCTGAACAGTTAGGGACTGAGCAATGGTCCCCTCTTCTGTGTCGCCAACATTCTCCTCCTCTTCCTCCTCATCCTCCTCCACCTGCTCCGATAAGCGCTGAGAAACAGACCAGAGGGTGCTCTGGCTATCAACAAGGGAATCTTCTTCCCCCATCTCTTGTGATGAGTTTAAACTTCTGACTTCATGCTGACCAGAGTTTTTCAACAGGCCAAGCAGCAGGATGGTGAGGCTGATGATGGCGGCATCGCCACTGACCATCTGTGTTGACTTCTCAAAGTTACTCAGCACCTGACAGATATCAGACATCCACGTCCCATCCTCATTGTAGACTTGAGGAAGCTGACTGAATTTCATCTCAGGGGCACATCGCACAACAGTCAGTGAGCGGGCAGTTGGAAGCGGCGCTGCGCTGCCCTGAGAGTGGCAGCATCTGTGGTCGACTTTCTGAAATGCGCACAGATGCGGCGCACAGATGCGGCGCACCTTCGTGAGCAAATCAGACAGATTGGGGTATGTCTTGAGGAACCGCTGAACTATCAGATTTAACACATGGGCCAGGTATGGCACACATGTCAGTTTGCCGAGTTGCAGAGCCGCCACCAGGTTACGACCATTGTCATACACAACCATGCATGGCTTCAGGTTCAGTGGTGCCAGCTACAGATCGGTCTGCGCCGTGATGCCCTGTAATAGCTCTTGGGCGGGGTGCCTTTTATCGCCTGGGCTCAGCAGTTTGAGCACCGCCTGCTGTCGCTTAGCATTGGCACTGCTGCTGCGCCTAGATCTACAGACTGATGGCGCCATGCCCACGGATGGTAATTTGGAGGAGGAGGCGGAGGAGGGGTGGGAGGAGGCATAGTAGGTCTGAGAGACCATGACCGAGGTAGGCCCCGCAATCCTCCGCGTCGGCAGTATTTGAGCGGCCCCAGGGTCAGACTCAGTCCCAGCCTCCACCAAGTTAACTCAATGTGCCGTCAGCGATATATAGTGGCCCTGCCCGGCAGCTGTCGTCCATGTGTCCATGGTTAGGTGGACCTTGGCAGAAACGCTGCGCATGGAGACATTGGTGGACGCTGTGGAGGAACATGGAGGCGAAGGTGTGGTTTTTGAGTGGGAGGTGTTTGTGCCGGGGTCCTGGGCAGGAGGCTGACTAGCAGAGGCAGCAAATGACACATGGGAAGGAGCAGTGGTGGACCCGGCCGGAGGTGAACGGCCTTGGTTCCATTGAGTGGGGTGTTTAGCGTTCATATGCCTGCGCATACTGGTGGTGGTTAAGCTAGTAGTGGTAGAACCCCTGCTGATCCTGGTGTGGCACAGGTTCCACACCTCAGTCCGTCAGTCATTTGCTGTTTCTTTAAAGAACCTCCAGACTTCAGAAAATCTAGCCCTCGCCACGGGAGTTTCACTACGTGAAACATTTGGCACTGATGCACCAGCTTTGCCCTGCCTCTCTGTCTGGCCCCACCACTGCCTCTTCCAACCTGTTCTAGTATAGGACTCGCCTCCGTCTCAGAAGCACTGTCTTTACCCGGCCTATCAACCCAGCTTGGGTCTGTCACCTCATCATCCTCCGATCCCTCAGTCTGCTCCCCCCTCAGACTTCCTGCCCTGACAGCAACTTCACCACTGTCTGACAACCGTGTCTCCTCATGCAAAAAGTCTCAAAAAGAATCCAAAATTTGCGCCTGCCAGGATAGGAAAACCTGAAACATGTATCACAAGTAAAAGGACAAGATCATAATAAGGCGCAAAAAAGAGCTTCCAAATGTCTCAAAAAATTTCACCACAGAGAGAAAACTATGCTACATGCCCCCCAATGTGTTTTGGTCTCTTTTTGCCGGTATATTAAAACAAATACAAAAACCTGTGCAATTGAAAACAGAACAATGAAAAAACATAGCGCACAAGGCTATACAATATAGGTTAGATTACGACAGGTCAATCACTGTGCGACCAATACTTGCCAGGTATTGCCAAATCAGTGTTTCAATGGACATGATTAAAAAGGGGATGTAATAAAAGGAGGATATATATAAAAACACAAGTAATTGAATGTTTACACACACTTTATCACAAAGAACAATGATGCATCAGTGTGACAGTTTGTTGGGTAATTCTTCCATTTGGAAGACCCAGTATGCCCAACTTTAACTTTCTTCATCGCTCGACTCCTCTTACACATTCTTTCCATTCCGTAACACGTTCATTACCTCTAGACGTGACTGGTGGAACACATGGGCATCGGGAAAGACAGCTCCAGCAGCAATGAGACGTGTGTTTGTGACTTGGAGGTTCAAAGAAAACAGTTTAGTCGAGTATGAGGATCGAATTCATATGTATTGGGAAGTCTGACTGATGTTTTGAGATGTTGCTTCATTATTGCCACATAATGTTCTTTCCTCATGATGCCATCCATTTTGTGAAGCGCAATAAAACAACAACACTGCATGATGCTGCCAACCCTATTTTTGAAGATCAAATGGTATTCTCAGACATGCAAACTTCTACCTTTATCCTTCAGTGTAGAGATGATCCACTATGGCCAAACAGTTTCATTTTAGTTTGGCCAGACCACAGGACATGTCTCCAAAATGTAAGGTCTTTGTTCCTGTGTGCATTTGCAAACATTTATCTGGCTTTTTAATGTTTCTTTTGGTGTAGTGGCTTCTACCTGGCAGAGTGGCCTTTCAGCCCATTTCCTTACAGTACTCAATTTACTGTGACACACTCTTACTAGCTTCAGCCAGCATCTTCACAAGGTCTTTTACTTTAGTTCTCGGGTTGATATGCACATTTCGGACCAAAGTATGGTCATCTTTGGGACATGGAACCCATCTTCTTCCTGTGTAGTGTGATTGCTAGACATTCAAATCTTGTTTGATGTGAATTACATATAATTGTGCGTATACATGAACAAGGCACCTTCAAGTATTTGGAAATTTCATCCAAGGATGAATCAGACTTGTGCAAGTCCACAATTCTCTTCCTCTTATCTTGACTGATTTCTTTAAACTTCCCAATGAAGTTACAGAAAGAAGCAGTTTGTTTCAAATATCCTTCAAAATACATCCACATGAGGGACTCTAATTCACTCAGATGTAGCCAGATTTCAAAGACATTACATCATCATATGGACTGTTTAGAGTCATAGTAATCTTAGTGTATGCAAACTTTCGACTTTACAGAAAGTGATAAAAATGACCTCTCTCATTTTTCAGGCATTCAACATATATAAATAATTTTGGTTATCCTAATGGACCTAATATGGGAAAGGTTTATGCTGATTTCATGTCAGATAAACATGCATTTTCAACTGTACATTTAATTAGCTGAAAATGGGGATACACAACAATTATATGTAGGAACAGTAAATTACATTTGTACATTTGTTATAAATAAATATTAAATTGGACTTAAGAGCAATACAAGGTTGGACTAACCCACAGTTGAGATAGATGGTGGTCCAGTTACTGTCTGAGTGGTGAATGGCAGAGTGCCCTCTCTTTACTGTATCTAAACCAATTTATGCATTAATTTTCCAATATTCTTCCAAATACTCCCAAGTTTCTAGCCTATACTGTGAATGCACTGGATGCTAAGGTTACTAGTTGTGTCTGGCCAACCACTATCAATCCTGCCCTGGCTCTACCTTACATCTTCTTGAAGCTTTCTAGATACTGCTCATATGTGGGCACATAATTCTGGCTTCAAAGCTAAGAGGACCTATATATTACAAGGTAATAGTTACTTTAAACTTCATCAGGGCATTACTTTTGGAATATATATGTTTTTTGTTGCTTAGCTAACTCTCAGAATTGTGGAGCAGGTGTATCCAACCAATGGAAAGCTATTAGTTTGCAGGCCTGGCATAGATTTTAGTGGATTTGAACACACAAAAAATGCCACAAGGTAACACCAAAGAAACTAATGTCCAAGGAAATTATTCCTTGTACTGGTACTTATTTGTTGTATTTGTTGCATATTATGAAGGCTGAATGTGGGTTAATTTTTATCATTCCAAACTCAATTGTCTTTGTGTTGCACAAGGAAGATCTTTGTTTGCTTTTCAAAAGCCTTAAGTATTATTAAGCTTTTTTTTGTCAGAATCGACATGATTTAGTCGGAACAGGTTTTAGTGCATTCCGGCAAGAGACAACACAAGAAGATATGGATTTATCTGTCAGTCTAGCTTTTAATGCAATCACTTGACTAGGGATTATTTGACAAAAAGAACAAGGATCTGGTCACTACTAGCTTCTTGGGAAAATGGAACATTAATGTGTTTGTTAATAATAAAGATCACTGTATTTCAAACTAACAACATGTTCCAAACAGTTCTAATGTTATCCTGTTATCCTGAATAGCCATTGCAGATATGAGGTAATATTGATACTAACCATTCAAAAATTATAGAAGCTCAACAGGATAATAGGTATTGTCATTTTCCCAACTAAAACTAGACAAATATGTTATGTTTTAAGGTAGAATATTTTTAAACAACTCTGACAATGCTTTTAAAAGTAAATAAATAATTTATTCTTCCAGTAATGGTATATTCATATGCTTTGTTTGATTGTTTATTAGAATTTGTTTATTAATAAATTATTTAACATTGGTTACTTAATGGTTCACTATCCTTTCAACAAACCTAAGGGCTTATTCAGACTGGCATGTCCACTGCGTGTCCGCAAAAAATGAAGTCCATATTGTATCCACAACCTATCTTTTCACATCTATATATCATCTTTTTTTCATATCCGCAAAAAAACAGATGGTTTTCTAATGTATTTTCTGCACAGCCCAGCTGGTTTCTTAGCAACATTTGAGAAACAAAATGGATGTCATCCATGTGCGGTCATTTTTTTTCTGGATCTATAGATTTCTATGGAGGTTTGTGGTCTGCAAATTTGTGGAAAAAAAACAGATAGGTCTTTGCCGAATTTCATCTTGCTGGCAAGAAACACAGAAGCCCTAGTTCTCCACTTATATAATCTGAATTAACTGCACATTTCAAATATAGACTTCAGAATGGTTAGGAAGGAAGATTCTGGCCGAAGATTATCAACCCAATAATCCAAAGTTTGATTGTTATCCCATATCCACTTAGAAATCTCACTGAAAAATGAAAAATGGACCATCGCCAAACAATAAAAGTGTTCTCCGGTCCTCACAAAATGGTTGAGTATGCATTTTGCTGCCCCCTTCAATAATATGATATTGTTGGAAATTGCAAAGCACAACCCTTGGCTATCTCTGGCACTCCCATACATTGGGGCACATTTACTAAGGGTCCGTGGACAGAATTTCCATTGTGTTTCCTGACTATCTCCAATTTTCGCCGCATTCAACATGGGTTTTTGGCGCATGCGATCGGACTTTGGCACAATCGCGACGACTTTCATGCGACACAAATCGGGGGGCGTGGTTATCCGAAAACCCGACTGATTCAGACTAAGCACAGGATTTAAAATTCAAATTGTGTCACAAGATCAAGCACTTACATGTACCTACCTCTGCGCCGTAGAGCTACGGCGCAGAGCGTTAAGGGGTTAAGGGGTTAAGCTATATGGTGAACGCAAAAAAAAATCCAGTACAGAATTGATGCTTTTTTTTACTCCTGACCTAAAAAGAAAGTTCATAAATTTTCAACAATAGGAGATACCAGCCTTCATTTCCCCACAGATGTTTATAAAATTAAATCTGAACTCTGATTAGTTTCCATGGGCAACAGATTCATGTATCTGACTGCAAGTTGGCTCTCAATTGAAGAAACAAAGAATTATAAGAGGATACTTAATATTTTACATCAGTCAGAACAGTAGTACTCTGTGATGAAGCAAGACATGGGGGCACATTTACTTACCCGGTCCAGTCGCGGATTCGGGTTCTGCCGGGATTCACTAAGGTCCGTGCGTCGATATTCACCAGGTGTCGCTGCTGCGCCGAGGTCCGCCGGAGTTCACCTGCTTTTTTCTGGTGTATGTGAGTGCTTGATCTTGCGACACACATGGCTTTTTAAATTCCGCAATTTTTCCGAATCCTTCAGGTTGTCCGGTGGCCACGCCCCCCGATTTCTGACGCGTGAAAATCGGCGCGATTGCGCCAAAAATCGGCCCCTGCGGACCCTTAGTAAATGTGCCCCATGATGTCCCGAATGTGCTCAAACAGATTCAGGTCTGTGGAACGAGCGGGCCATTCCATAACTTCAATGCCTTCAACTGCTGACACACTCCATAAATATGAGTGTCCTGCATTGTCCTGCATTAGGAGGAACCCAGGGCCAACAGCACCAGCATATGGTCTCACAAGGGGTTTGAGGATCTCATCTCAGGCAGCCTCTTATAGACGACATACTGATCCTCTGTATACACACACACTTTTGAAAAATTTGTTTCCATTCTCAACACTAATGCAATAGGTATGAGATTCACTTCCAAAATACAAGAAAATATTATAAATTTCCTGCACCTTACAATCACTAAAAATCAACCAGGTCATATTCACACCCCTCTTTACTGTAATAAAACATCCACAAATCACCTTTGAAAGGAAATCTATCACCAGAATCAAGGATTTTAAACCAAGCATAGTTGTTTGCTGGTGTGCTCCCTGTCAAGCAGGATCCACTCTACTTTTAGCTTCTCATGTGCAGTTTTTTTTTTAAAAAAAGGTCTTTAAATTATGCAAATGACCCTGAGGGGCTCCAGGCTCCATTAACACCTTTGGAACCCAGAGTGCTTCAGGCTCATTTCCATAATATCAAACACCTTTAAAAAAAACAAACAAAAAAAAGCAGGACATAAGAAACTAAAAGAAGAGCGGATCCTGTCACGGGGAGGGGGGGGGGGCACACACCAGTATGTCAGTGTGCTTGGTTTACAATCCGTCATCTTGGTAGTAGATGTTAAATTAAAGGGGTTTTCCTATTTCAGCAAATTAATGTTATTGTTTATATGATGAAAAGTTATACAATCTCCCAAAATACTTTCTGTATCTGTCATTCTATATTTACTTCCAGTGGACAGAAATCTGACCATGGTCACACAGGAGCACGGCTCATTAGTATCATAGAGAGTAATGAGAGCTGTGTGTTATAACGAGCTGTACACCTGTGTGACCATGGTCAGATTTCTATCCACTGGAATACATTGAAGCTTCCTATAGAATGGCAGCAAGCAGAGATCTAGAAAACCGTGAATAATTGATACAGAAAGTATATTGGAAAATTGTACATTCATTTCATTATTTGAAAAATATAATTTATTTACTGAAATGGGAATACCGCTTTAAAATAGATGGCACCAAATGCCTTTAAAAAGGGGGATCCCAGTGGGTCACTATTAGAGAGCCACAAGGAATTGCTCAAATGAGGCAGATTTTGAAAGAGTGTATGGACCTCTATGTAATATTTAGGGAAAGAGGAAATCCAAGAGTAAAGAAAGACCTCCGCTCACCTAAATCGAAAACATATGACAAATATATGTATTGGCACTTTTGATGCGTGTTCAGGAGGTGTGACAAATATACTTAAATCTCTTTGGCCCCTGTTAAAGGAAAACTACCAGTTGGGAAGTGGTGATTTAAGCTATTAACACTTGCAGGTCAGCGTTAGTAGTCAGTAACAATACAGGTTTTCTATAAAGGGGTATTCTCATCTGGGCACTCACATACAGTTTCATTAAACTGCCACATATAAACATTTCTTCAATTAGATGTTATTAAAAAAAATGTTCCTGTGTGAAGATAATTTCTCATAAATGTAGCCATGTTGTCCCTTAGAAACGAGATAGCTTCCCCAGATACGGCCACCTCTGCTGGAGTAAGTGCACAAAGAAACAAAAGGTTATTGTATAGAAAATGTCCGGGAGTTACTACATGTCGCACAGCCATCCTGTGGTAATGATTGCTGAATCCAGGTGGTCTGGCAGGGCTCTATAGCGCAAGTCTGGCCACCGCTGCCAGAGTGTGGGGTGGTCGTATCCGAGGAAGCTATCTGGTTTCTAAGGGACAACATGACTACATTTATGAGAAATTATCTTCACACAGCAACATTTTTTTTAATTAACATCCAATTGAAGAAATGTTTACATATGGCAAATGAATTTAATTAAATGTAAATGCACAGATGGGAAAACCCCTTTAAGCTTTAATTAGATTCATCCTGGAGAAGAACTACTTTTAAAGTATGCTGATTAGCACTGGGTGCTTCTGTGCACATAACACAGGCGGCCCGGGACTTCTTCATCTACTAATTATACACACCTCCATTCTTTGATTTACTCCCACTCTCTCTAACCCATCTGCCTGAGAGATGCTCCATCCTAGGACTGCAGGAGACGTGGCTACAGGCACAAGACACAGAAATCTCATCAGCACAACATGATCCAAGATGGCAGCCACCCGACCCTAAGTCAGAAGTTACAGGGTTGTGTCTAGGGGCAACTGAAATTTTTACAGCAGGACTGACAGAGAAAGGTTGGACTTATCTGTGAAATGCTGCATTCTTGTTAATAACAGTGAATTATGAAGAATGTGTCATTTTGTTGTGCTGAGTACATATAAGAAACTTGTCTTCATGGGAATATCCCTTTAATGAAAACCTGTTTTTTTAAAGAATACTAACGCTGGACCTGTAAGTAAAAATAGTTTAAATCACAACTACCCAAGTGGTAGTTTTTCCTTTAAGAGGTAGCAAGAAGTAACAAACAGTAGTAACCTGGACCCAAAGCATTACATACCAATGGGTAAAACTTGAGAGACCTGTTGATGCACAGTCACCTCACAGAGTAGTATCAAGTAGAAGTTCATGGCTTCACAATACACTTGAGGTGTCTTCCCATGCAGGGCATGCTGTTTTTGCAAATCTAATATATAAAGCTGAGTGTGTGTATGTGCGTGTATGTATGTATGTATGTCCACTAAAGGAATCTGCACCGTTGTGTTTACTGTCACCAAATTTTGCGCAATCGCTCTCTGTGATTCAGGGAACCTTATAGACCAAGTTTTTACCCGAAATTTTCACCCACGCGGTTTCCAAAATCCACTTATTACCCACCATATACAGGAGCCATTGTCTGCTGCTGCTGTGGCAGTTGGAAGCTGAGGCGTGATTGGTTTCGTGTGAGGGAAGATGGATAGAGACAGAGATAGGCGGATATTTATCAAAAGTGTCTTAAGTAAAAATATTCCAGCTGCCCATAGAAACCAAGCAGAGATCTGCTGTAATTTTATAAACAGCTGTGGGAAAAGTTGCCATGGCCAACTAGAGCAGACACTTCTGATAAATCTCTCCATAGACAAAGTGACAGTCGGAGACAGAGACAGTGACTGGAATAAGAGTGCCCGAGACAGACAGTCGCTGGAATGAGAGTGCCTGAGACAGACAGTCACTGGAATGAGACTGGCCTAGACAGACAGCCACTGGAATGAGAGCACCCGAGACAGACAGTAACTGAAAGAGACTGCCAGAGACAGACAGTCACTGAAAGAGACTGCCAGAGACAGACAGTGTCAGTGACATAGAATGTCAATAAAAGAGACAGTCTATACATACATATAAAATATTTTTTCTTAACACATTCTATTTTGTTATAGCTAAAAGCAGTTATTTACTATCACAGGCAACCTTTGGAGCTAAAGCTAGTATCTAAATCTAAGACTTTCATAAATCTTACTGAAGACAATTTTTATGAAATAAGAAAATGTATTAATTTATTCATTATAAAAGATATTGCACTACAAAGAGAAGGCACCAACCACTACTTCTTCATTATTCATTATAAAAGATATTGCACCACCAGAAGGCACCAACCACTACTTCTTCTGTGTTCTTTAAATTTACTAAGTTTATAAACAGTAATTCCCACAAGTTGTATTGATATTAAAAGTTATAAATAAAAGTTATATGTTACAATTGGCCAATGGGCTCTTCTTGTTAACAAAAGGTAACTATAGTGAATAGTGAATAAATGTGTTAGCACAAACCGAGTCAAAAATTTGAGTGGTCTGAGCAGTACCTGTTTTTGGTAAAATATTCACTGAGAGCATGTTTATGGCCCCTCTATTACTACGCGCTATTCACTGACAGGAGCAACTTTACAAATAAAGTATGATTGATGATGATTTTTCCGGAGCTTAATACTATAAAGGAGACAGGATCTTCAAGATCTTGCTGGACGATGCAGTAAACACAAATATTCCTGTCTGGTCTTTGCAAGTATTTCTGTATAAACCTTCGTGACCGAGGACGATTTATATCGTCCTGGTGCTGTGAAGTGTATATGGAGAGAGCTCACGAGCTCAGCTCTCTCCATACACAACGAGTGACGGCTGTATAACACAGCTGGCGCCCGCCTGTTACTGCCGCAGTCAGTGCTGGCACCGATCGCCGCAGTCAGTGCTGGCACCGATCGCCGCAGTTGACCTGGTAAGGTCGCTACACCTAACTTTGTCTTTACATGGGCGCTGCCATCTGTGACATCAGTGGAGGGCGCCGATCGGTTGGCATGGCAGCCTACAGTCTCATTGAGACTTGCAGGCTTGATATGTGCAATGATCTCTAATAGCAAGCAGATAGCAGGCTATTAGAAATCATTGTTATATTGGTATATACTGCAGTATTGCAGTATATAGTATTAGCAATCGGACCCAGCAGGGTTCATTTAACGTGGAGGATCTGAAATAATACAAAACAGAGAAAAAATGTAAAGTCAGCTCACCTGGACAAACAAAAACATGTGCAGACTTGGCGTCTCGTGAGCACAGAACCTTCGGCTCTGTAGTACAAGGAATGTCCAATGGCAAATAAATCCAGCTTCAAATGACATCCACGTGAGTATAAAACTGTTACCTTTATTTATGAAAACATCTTAAAAGGGGAACATGGTAAAGGCAAACAGCCTATGAACACGGCAATACACTTCGGGGTAGTGCGAAGACCGATGATCGCCTACGCGTTTCAGAGAAACATCTCCTTAATCATGGCTAACACGTCAAAGCTAACAGGAAGTTAATATTCCCGTAACCTAGGGTCACATGACTCGCCGGTCCGTGATGTCATCGGTCACGTGAGTACACCGGTTTAGATTGACAAGTTATTTTTTAACACATATATATTAAAACACATCATTAGATAAGTTAAAAGTGAAAAAGCAAGTAGCAATTGGAGGTACAAATCCTGTCTTTTGTTCAAGGCCTTCGGAGCACGGGTTTGTAGCGTAAATATCCAGAAGGTTTCTCTATTGAGAAGTTTCCTTCCGTGATCCCCCCCTCTGGTAGGGCGTTTCACCTTTTCTATTTCTATAACTGAAAGTCCTGCACAATCTCCGTGGTGAACATTCTGAAAGTGTCGCGAAACCATAGAGACATTCATTATGTCCGACTTACTTGCATCTGACGTTATGACGATATGACGTTGTATTCTGTTTTTCAAGGGGCAAGTGGTGCAGCCTACGTATTGGAGGCTGCACCTGGTACAGGTAATCAAGTATATAACGTGTGTGGTATTACAGTTAATAAAGTTACGTATTTTATATGACTGTTGAGTGCGGGCAGAGATAAAATGTTTGCTTGGTGTAGCATAGTTGCAACAGGTACACCTCTTATGGCCACATTTGTAAAATCCTTGTACGTCAAGCCAACTGCTAGACGAATAATTTTTTGATAAGTACAAACTGGGTGACAACTGCATGCCTAGTGTAGGCGCTCTTCTGGCCACACAATTATGGAAGCCAGCTATAAACCCCTGCTCCGGAGGGCTTGAACAAAAGACAGGATGTAATCTATCAATACAAATTTTTTCTTTTTCACTTCTTTTGCTACTTCGTACCTCCAATTGCTACTTGCTTTTTCACTTTTAACCTATGTAATGATGTGTTTTAATATATATGTGTTAAAAAATAACTTGTCAATCTAAACCGGTGTACTCACGTGACCGATGACATCACGGACCGGCGAGTCATGTGACCCTAGGTTACGGGAATATTAACTTCCTGTTAGCTTTGATGTGTTAGCCATGATTAAGGAGATGTTTTTCTGAAACGCGTAGGCGATCATCGGTCTCCTCACTACCCCGAAGTGTATTGCCGTGTTTATAGGCTGTTTGCCTTTACCATGTTCCCCTTTTAAGATGTTTTCATAAATAAAGGTAATAGTTATTATACTCACGTGGATATCGTTTGAAGCTGGATTGATCTGAAATAATGGTAAAAAAAAAAAATTAAAAAAAATAGTAAAAAAAGGAAAAGTTTAAATTACCCCCCTTTCCCTAGATCACATATAAAAGCAAATAAACACTAAGAAACAGAAAAATGTTTGGTATCATCACGTCCCAAAATGTCCGATCAATCAAAATATAATGATCTATGAAAAAATAACGATTTTTCCCGGCGTTTAACCCCGTAACGGAAAATGACGCCCAAAGTCAAAAGTGACACTTTTTTGCCATTTTGAAAAATATTAAAAATTCTATAATAAGTGATCAAAAGGCCATACAGTCCTCAAAATGGTAGCATTAAAAATGTCATCAAATTCGCAAAAAATGACACCACCCACAGCTCTGTGCACTGAAGTATGAAAAAGTTATTAGTGCCAGAACATGGCAAAATGAAGAATTTTTTTTTTTGTACAGAAGGTTTGAAATGTATGAAAACATTATAAAACCTGTATACATTTTTTTATCCCTGTGATCGTACCGAACCAAAGAATATAGTAGACATGTCATTTGGGGCGCACAGTGAAATCTGTAAAATCCAAGCCCACAAGAATATGTTGAAAATGCGTTTTTTTCATCATTTTCACTGCATTCAGAATTTTTTTCCCGCTTCCCAGTACATGGCATGGAATATTAAATACCATCACTATGAAGTGCAATTTGTTACAAAGAAAGCAAGCCCATACACAGCTCTGTGCATAGAAAAATAAAAAAAAGCATGCTTGATAAAGGTGGATTAAACCACCGAAACGTTGCCATGGAATAAAGCTTCACCCTCACGTTTTTGACTACAACCTTGGAGTGCTGCCTATTTTTTGGACTTATTTACAAAAGACCGTTTGCCACGGAACTTACGGCTTTGCACCACCTTACCATTTAAACCAGTAGTGCTGCTCCGGATTTTTCTTTTTTCTACTATACATATTAGACAGAAAATAATTTAATTAAATGATTTTACAAATGACTTGTACAAGAAAAGTGTTAGTATGTCAGTGTAATATAGAATTATCAGAATTTAAAATTAAAATTTTCTTTTTAAATTTAAATTACATTTTTAATCATAAAAATTCTCACCCGTTTCTTTTGTATGATCATGTTTTTGCTTTGCAGGACCTACTAACAACAGATGCACATCTCCTTTTTAAATCTCTTTTAAAATGTGCTCTGATGTCAACATGCTAAGCTGGATTCTCAATCTTCTCAGAAATGATCGGATTAAGGAGCTGGACCTTTACAAATGTCTTTTTCTTCATTCAAGGGATATGCTTAGGACCTGTTCCATGTTATATTTTTGCCTTATGAAAAATATTTTGAGCTGGACCTTTGCCTAAAAGAAATGTCGACCTGTTTCAAGTAATCTTAAGGAGTATACACACAACATAATAACACTGAAGACTGGATCATATTTCATTCCTGAATGTGAGTATATGAACCTGACAACTATTTGCATTTTTTCATTTGTTCTCATAATTCTAGCAATAACCTGATTGCTGTATTTATAAATATACACACACATATATATATATATATATATATATCACATGAGTCACTTTATGTGAAGCTTTTGCAACAATTTATTTTTCAACGCCTATATTTGAACCTGAAACTACATAACTGCATAACATAAAAAGGGTTAAAAGCATTGACACTATTTAATGTTATTCACATTTGAAAGATGTTTTGAATTAACTGATAATGATTCTTTCATCTTATTAAGATAAATGGTTCTTATATCCGGGACACAGAATATAGAGGGAGAAGCAAAGGCAGGAAAGCAAAATCAAGAAGTGCCAACAATTGCAGAGGGAAATGAATCTATTGGTCTGGAGGAACAGGACCACAATATTAATAATGAACAAGATGGCCTTGAATGGCTGGGAACAGGGAACCCTCTTCCACAGCTTCTTTCAGTTGTTCCTGCGTTAGAACCTTGCATTTCCACCCGCAATTCAATCACAGATGCAGAATGTGAAGAATATGATGATTTTTGTGATGTTCGGAGCATTGCTTCAGATGACTCATTTTATCCACCAGACCTTGAGACTCATGGTTACTGCCTGCACAGTGAAGAAACTGAAGATCATTTTAAAGATGAGGAACTTGATAGTGATAGTTATAGCAGTTTTGAGAGCCTGGCAAGTCCAGAACCGCTTACTTTGTTTAAAGCCTGCAGTACCAACAATGTCATTATTTTGAAAGCACTTATGCGACAAGGTCTGACTAAGGAAGAGGTTGGAGAAACAGACAAGAACAGCAGGGTGAGTTTAATCATATACATGCATTTATATATAAATATGTGTAAATACTTTTTGTCCTGCTTTTTTAAAATGAATTTTTCAACATATTTCTGCTGCTGTAACAAGGAAAACAAAAATCGTATTTAACATACTCCATAGCCTACATAGTTTTAACAAATACTGGGTCTGGCTCTTTTTTGCTCCTTCTCCCCACTCACCAGGATTAACAGCAATTTGTTATATAATAGTGCTTGCTATGATTAGTGAGTAGTATTTTTAAAGGGGCAATGTTATGCAGGCTAGCATCTTATGCTCTTTTTTGTCTTGAAAGGGTATTACCCCAAATATTTCTTAAATTTTCTTAAATGTACTCAGGATAACAAAAAACGAATTTTCTAATTCATTGTTATTAACAAAAATACAGCATTTCACATATGTAAGTTCAACCTGTCTCTATCAGTCCTGGTGTACACAATTTCAGTTGCCCCTAGACACGACCCTGTAACTTCTGACTTTAGGGTCGGCTGCCATCTTGCCTGAGGCTTCACAGAGCTTGTCTCTCTGTCTCTGCACTGCAGCTCTTCCCCCTGCATTCCAGGACAGAACTCACTGCCGATTCTGAGTTCCTGCCGGCAACAGCATAGGGGCAACTACAAGCTACATACAGCTTAGTTGTTTATCTTGGGAGGAACAGCAGGAAGGCACAGCAGATCTAGTGTGTTGTGGAATAGAAGAGATTAAGTAGGAGAGCTGACTGTCATTGTGTGTAATAGGAATCTAATGGATCTCATCATCTCTGATCTGTCTCATCTGTTTTTCTATTTGTCAGATATTAGTACAATGTACAGAAGCTAAATGAAAGTGTAGATAAACCTGTACCCTGGCATTCTAACTGCATTTTCTGCTCCCAGAACTGGATCATAACGTGTCTGCTCAGAGTGTTCAAGCCCACACTGTGAAATTTTGCACTGACCAGCCTAGAGAGTGATTAAAGCTAAAACTGTGATGGGACTGGGTAAAATTGTGTAGTAAAGGGTTAAAAATTATCTTTATTGTGTTAAATAACTAGGAGATTGAGATTTGAGAATTTTCTTTCATGTGAAAAACCCTTTAAATACTACAGAATTCTGTTGTTAAAAAATTGTTCAATCTATCCAAGTATGTCTCAGGTCCAACAAAATTTTATTTTATTAAAACGCATAGCAAAAAAGAATTTTAAAGTGCAAACCTTATTCCACAGGAAAGAGCTGACAAGGATCAACATAATCCTATTTTTTAATAATAAAGGAAAAAATCAAAACTACAAAGTTAAAAATTATTGTGAAGACGACTTTGCCTATTACTTTCATTACCTTTATCCAGCATTACTTTTCAATCCTTCTTAGTTTAGCCCATCTTTGCAGTAGTCTGCCAGTTCTTATATCCTCACTCTTTGCTGGGTAGCTCTATGAAACCAAAGATTGTCAGGATAGGTTGAATATAGAAACCAACTGCTAGATGAGCCTGTGCATCTCCTCTCTTTATAATCAAGACTCTTTCCCAGTCTGTAATCCTAAACAACTTGACGTGTCTCTCTCTGCACTTCAGTCTTGACCACAGACAACTTCAATCAGGGCCAGTGCCAGCTCTGGCCCAGGGCTGCTGGGGTGGCCCACATAAAGCTGCACATAAGGAATCCAGGGGGGTAAGGGCTTTATATAAAATAACCTGTATGGTATGATAAGCTAGGGAATATTTTAGGGAACAGGAGACTGTTTTAGTTTCTGAATTTTAATGGCACCTTGTGAGTTAAAACAAAGGTGCCCAATGAGGCTCTGTCGCCCAGGGGCCTACTGAAACCTGGAGGCGACCCTGACTTAACTCTTCTGCAGCCTATTTTCTACGGCCCCTGCTCTTTGGACATGGTATCTATCATGGGTGGTGTGCTTTGGGTCATAGGCAGCATTCTCTTATACCAAACACAGCGAGTTTAGTTAATACCAAAGAGCTCAATTTCTGTCTCATCTGAGCACAGCATCTTCTCCCAGTTACTCACAAAAACTTCCAGGTGTTCATTGGCAAACTTCAAACAGGCCTGCACATGTGCCTTCTTGAGCAAGGGATCACAAGTTCCCCGGTGCAGTTTCAGGCTGATCTTTCATCTTCCTTATGATGAAGTATATTTTGCATGGTGCCCCACATCGATGTTGATTGACAGTCAATTTGTATTTCTTCCATTTTCTCACAATTGCACCAACCATTGTCTCCTTCTCACCTAACGCCTTACTTATGGTTTTGTAGCCTTTTCCAGCCTTGCGCTGGTCTATGATCTTTTCCTCATAGAAAGCTCTTTGGTTTGGCCATGTTGCAGAGGTTAGAGTCTGACTGACTAATTGAGGCTGTGTACAGAGGTCTTTTATACAGGTGACTATAAAAGTCAGCTGTCTTTAATCCCTTACCGTCATGTGTTTATTTATTCATTTGTAATGAATGAGGAGGAAAATCCCAAAATACGGCCATACTGTAGTATGGTATTATATGTTAGGATCTATCAGACAACCTAGGGTTAAAGTACCCTAGGGATTCTGAAAAATAGTAAAAATAAAAATGTAAAAAAAGTAAAAAAAAAAATAGAATAAAAAAACATAAAAATGTTTTTCTTTCCCTAGAACTGATATTAATATAAATAAACAGTAAAAATCATAAACACATTAGAAATCGACGCGTCTGAAAATGCCTGATCTATCAAAATATAGTAACGGTTTTTCACTGCGTTTAACCCCGTAACAGAAAATACCGGCCAAAGTCGAAAATGGCACTTTTTTGCCGTTTTAAAAAATATAAAAAAAAATTATAAAAAGTGATCAAAATGTCGCACAGTCCTAAAAAATTATAACATTGAAAACTTCATCAAAAGTTGCAAAAAACAACACCTCCCATAGCTCTGTATACCAAAGTATACAAATGTTATTAGCGCCATAAGATGGCAAAATCTAGAAAAAAAAATTTGTACAGGAGGTTTTAATTTTTGTTAATGTATGAAAACATTATAAAACCTATACAAATTTGGTATATCCATAATTGTACCAACCCAAAGAATAAAGTAGACATGTCATTTGGGGTGTACAGTGAAATCCGTAAAATCCAAGCCCACGAGAATACAGCACGAGTGCGTCTTTTCACCAATTTCACTGCATTTGACATTTTTTCCCCGCTTCCCAGTACACAGCATGAAATATTAAATACCACCATTTTGAAGTGTAATTTGTTACACAGAAAATAAGCTATAACACAGCTCTGTAAATGGAAAAATAAAAAAGTTATACATTTTTGAAGGTGGGGAGAGAGAAATGAAAATGCCAAAACGAAAAAGGGCATCGTCGGGAAGGGATTATGCAGGTAACAAGTAGATTAGGAGTGTCTAACTGATCTGTTGGAGACAGAACTCTTAATGGTTGGTAGGGGATAAGGGGTAGGGGATCTGCATAAGAAATTGCAATTCATAGTGACTGTATTTAATATTCCATGGTGAGTAATGGGAAGAAAAGTTCAAATGCAGTGAAATTGGTGAAAAAATGCATTCAAACTGTTTTCTTGTGGGCTTAAATTTTACGGCTTTCACTGTGCCTCCCTAATGACAATTTATTCTTTTGGTCGGTATGATCACGAGGATAGCATTAAAGTGGGGCTCTGTAGGGGATATTACATTAAAGGGGGGCACTGCAGGGAACATTACATTAAAGGGTTCTCTGCAGTGGACATTACATTAAAGGAGGTTTCTGCAGTGGACATTTCATTAAAGGGGGCTCTGCTGTGGGAATTACATTAAAGGAGGGCTCTGCTGTGGACATTTTATGAAAGGGGGCTCTGCTGTGGACATTACATTAAACAGGGCTCTTCAGTGGACATTTCATTAAATGGGGGCTCTTCTGTGGACATTTTATTAATTAGTAGCGGCTGTATTTTCTTCCCTAGGCTTTACCCCAGTCAATAAGTTTTCCCATTTTTCTTGCCTCGGCTTATACTTATATGTACAGTATGTATAGTAGTATGTACATATGTATAGTTTTTTTCCTCATAGTGAAGAGGCCAAAGACCAGGGGACATGGTAGTTGTGTGGGGCTATAGAAATAGGGGTATTATAGTGTTCCCTTTTCTGTAGACTTCTTTTATAGACAAACAACAGAAAAAGGAACACTATCAGGAGGGGCTACAGAAAACAAGGCAGCTGCAGGAAAGGGGGCATTTTAGACTGAGAGCTGCTGGAAATAGCACATTTTATGTCAGGGAGCATGTGTCACTGGCTTCTCTTTTAATTCTGTTTTCCGTGGGTTCCTCAATTCATTATTACTACTAAGCACATATATAAATCTTGGATTGTTCAAGGGAGTTGATGGGGGGGGGGTTGTCCTTCTATAATTGGCTTCAGGCAGCAGAGAGGCTGGGTACACCCCTGTTTATATCAGTTGTAGGGAAAGGGGGGTTGTCACAAACCCCACGCACCGGAGTTCACACACAGGGATACCTACTCTAGTAGTTTTGAGTGGACTGAGTCTCTTGCTTGTGGATTGTAGTATTAGGAATACTCCAGCCCCTAAGTGAAAGGGTTAATTGCTTAAACCGAACCTTAAAGCCTTAACAGTGTAATAAAAAAATGATTCACTATCCCACCGCTATGCCACCAATCTGTCACGAACCCCACCTTCTCTATGGGGTCCCAGAATTTAGCCTTTAACTCCGCCCACTTCCACAAAATGGCGTCGTAACGCTAAATTTACTCCACGCAATCTCGTCACCAAGTCAATCCACCATCAACAAGTTACTTACACAGAGAAGGCCATAGGCACCTCAACCACACAGAAAAGGCACACTGATGATTTACACAGCACATGCACTCACTGCTTATACTATATAGACTATGCTAAAAATGACCTCTGGTAACATAGTTCCCTTTGGAGACTCAGATTCTTTAAGGCTACAAGCAGAGACTTATTAAAGGAACAATTTAATATACGTACAAAAAAATACAGTACTCAAGGGACCTTGAGTATGCTGTCTGCTATTTCTGTATGGGCTTTTACAGGATTACCACAATATGCAGCAAACACTCACCTTATATGTAGAGGGCTCAGCCCGTGAGCCCTCTTCATACAACCGCAGACGACGTGTGCCATACAGATATGTCACACGTCTGTAAGTGGTTAAGCTTCCTAAGCCCATGTTTTTAAGAAAAAAATGCTGTACAAAATTATACAATCATTCAAAATTTTGAGCCCTTTTGAGCCCTAAGGCTCAAGTGCACAATTTTAAAATCATTTTGTAAAAACAAGGGCGTAAGAAGCTAAAAGATCCTGTCAGAGGGGGCACAAACCACTATGTTAGTGTGCTTGGCTTACAATCCTTGTTCCTGGCAGTAGATGCCCCTTAAATTATTGCATAGAAGCTGTTTCTGTTTCTGAGAAACTTCTCCTTCCTCAGTTGCTCACACGATCATTCTAGGACCTCCTCTTCCTTCTTTTATATGCTATTTCTAGAGACTGGGATGGCCCTGTTGAATTGCATCCTCCTATCTTCTTTTATGTTATACACAACATTAAAATAATAATGACAATAATTAATAATTCCTTTATTTATATAGCGCACGCTGAGCTGCACAGAGCTTGCCAAATTAGTCCCTGTCCCCAATATGGCTCACAATCTAATCAATCTATCAAAATGTTTTTGGAGTGTGGGAGGAAACCGGAGGACCTGGAGGAAACCCACGCAAACACAGAGAGAAGAGACAAACTTTTTGCAGATGTTGACCTGGATGGGAATTGAACCCAGGACCCCAGCGCTGCAAGGCTGTAGTGCTAACCACTGAGCCACCATGCTGCCCTAAAATAAAAATAAACACAATAAAAATCCCATTGATAAGATATCATATGTTCAACTTATATCTTGCACAAGGTTTTCTAAGTTGGCATGTATACAGGGACGTATTTTGGGTTGATGCTGCTCTAGACATTCCCCTTGTTGGTGCTGTCATGCTAACATGATCTCTGCATCAGGCTTGCTACTTAGAAAACACATGTTTATTTAGTGCTGAGCTTTGCTCAGTGCATTTGCACTACAAAGGCATTATCAGATCACAGCCTCTTGATTTGTGTTCAGGAATGCAATCTAAGAACAGTGGGGAGCAGTTTCTTACAATCGCATCTGCACTTCAACTGAAATACATGTGATCGGTAATTTGGTAAATGCAAGACAGTGGGGCCAATGACCCTGTAAGGACCTTTCCTGCTCTGCCAGGGACAAACCATCACTAAAAATCCATTCACCCACATCTATCTCACCTCTTATTGGTGGCAGAAAGGACAGCAGAGATCCCTGTCCACCGGCAATGCCATTGAAGACCTCCCAGCCTGCCGACTCCTCAGCCCGTCACAACATGGCACTTCCTGCACTGCAGGTGGCATCTCCTTCATGGCTCCCACAGGTCTGGACACCCTCAGGGGATGCCCCATACAGCCCCAGATTAAACCCCCACAATGGAAACATCAAGGCTGTACCCTGCTTGCAACAAGCTCCATGGTAGAGACCTAAGGTGCCAACCCCTCAGACAAGCTCTCTGCCCTCATCTCCCCCTCCATCCCTCTCTGGAGAGAATGGGTCAGGTAGTGCTTTGACCTACAGTGCCCAGGCTGGGCCTCACATTCCCCAGAACAGGACACCTGGAGGTCCTAAGATGCCCCCAGGGACAGTATGTCCTCCTATTACTATTCAACGCAGACTCCTGATGTGGCCGCTCCCCTTCATAGTGTGGATCCCCTGCATTAGATAAGAGTGTAGCTCAGGGCAGAGGATATGAAGGGTTATATTGTCAGATTGTAGTCTGTTTACAGGGTTGAATAGAACACGCTGCACTCGCCACTCTCTTAATGTGGTTGGAGCCAGGATCGACAATCCTCAGACTTTGATACCCATACAAGCCAAATTTGTCTCCTTTTGGATTGTCTGGATGAGATTAGAACAGGGGCCTTTCCAAATCTGTAGAACCTCATGAGCTCTATACCTAGTGTTAAAGCAAATCTTCAACAAGATCTTAGCCTCAGTAATGGATTGTCCATTTGACAGTGGGCCCATCACCCCCTAACTCCCCAGATGTCCAGACAACGCCAGACCCCATGATATCATTTGCAGTGTCCGTAACTATGTCCTGAAGGGCTCCCGTAAGCTACGTGAAGGTGCCCAGGTGTCATTCTGAGGCAATCCCTGATCTTTCTAGTACCACTCTGTAGAAGAGAAGGGCCATTGGTCCCATCCTCCTCATTATTTTCATGACTCCTCATTCCTTTTTTGTTGTTTGTATCTGTATTCTGGTCTTTCTGCTACTTTCCTAGGTCATTATTGTTGTCAGGTTGGATGGCAGGCCAATGGGCCAGTTCTTATCCAATGACATCTGAGGCACAAGAGATGGTATCAGCCTTGATGTTCTTTTCAGCTGGATGAAAATAGATAAGGAAATTGAAACGGGAAAAGAACAGTGACCAATGGGCTTGTAGCGGATTGAGTGCTATTGAGTGCAGATTGATAGCTGTGCAGTCTGGAGATAGAGGAGGTTCTTGTGATCTTTAAAGATGCAGACTGGAAAATGAGCTCCCTCCAGAAGATAGCGCCACTCTTCTAAGGCAAGTTTTATCGTCAATAGTTCCCGATCTTTTATGGAATAATTCCTCTCTGCGGAGGAGAAAGTCTTTGAAAAGAAACCGCAAGTAACAGTTCCCTTTCTGGGTAAGCACTGCTCCCACTCCTACAGAGGAGGCATCAACTTCCAGAGAAAGGCTTTCTGTATCTGGCAGTGTGAGAACTGGGGCCAAGACAAAGGCAGTACCAACAATAGTATATAGGACCAAAAAGCATCAATCAAGAATCATATTTCCAGTATCAATTAAAATATTGCAAATCTTTATTTATACACACCAAGGCAATCAAAAAAACATTAAAAACACAAATTAAAATCCACAGAAACAAACAAAGATGGTGGTGGTCGAACCATAATATACATGTGATGTCATTATAGATGTCCAAGTCAATAAAAAAAATAGGGCTATACAATAAGTACAAGTAGTAACTTTACACCCAGTACCCAGTAATCAAGCCCCAGACCACCACCACAACACCCCGACGGCAGACTTTAATTTCGAGAAGACCTCTTCAGTTGCTTGAGGCTTGAGTCAGGAATTAACACCCTTCTTGGTGAGTGCCACGATGGGGGACACAAGGGAGGAGAATTGCGGACAGACATATGTGCAACATCCCCCACCAGGGCGTAGCCTTTTCTTGGGGCCTAGAGACAGCCAGGGTCCACAGTACCTGAGTGGCTGGCGGTTGCGGCCTAAGCACGCTATTGTCACGGTGCTTGATATGGAACCGGAGGGCTGTCCTACAGCCTGGCAGGGTGGTGTTGGCAAGAAATGATGAGGGAGAGGCTGCTATAGCGGTTCTCCCTGGGGCAACCCTTTGGTGTCTGGATTATGAGTCTCTGTGTGGGGGAAAGGGTGCCCGTGATGTTGACAGCCGTAGTAGCAGGGACCAGACAGAGGCAGACGTTGAACAAAAATAACTTACAGTTCTTTATTGGAACTGACACGAACAGTAGCAACGTGCCTTGACAAATGGTAGAATGCTGAAGATGCAGTTGGAGGGAGCCACAGGAGTAGATCACCAGCCTGGATGCAAAGGGCAGGCTGGGAGGTAGCTGTGTCCTAGTAGGATGTTTCAGCTTGTCCTGGGTTGCTTCAGATATCACCCTTGAAGGTAGGGTGATACCCCCTTTCCTCTCACTAACTAACTCACTACACTCTTCAGGCCGGGAGCTGAGCTCTCCTGCTCTGGTCTGGTGTGCTGGCTGAACTGAGCTCTTCTTCTGAACTGAGCTGTTCAGACTCCCTGGTCTGACTGAACTCTAGAACTTTCCTGACCAGAGGTTTTGTTACTCCCCCTGGTCAGGTGGTGGTTACTCTTCCAATTGCATCCCAGCTTGTGATTGGTTGACACATATTACATCACATAAAGACTTAACTCCTGCCTTACCAGGCAGACTCTACCGCTGCAGTGTTCCCCTGTGTTATGTATTGACATGCTGTGGGGCTGATCAGACCCTACACAGGCTGCAAGCTACATGGTGGGACGTATTCACAACAACCCCTCTGCCTTGCATCGATAGGGTTGTTGCATACCTCCGGGGCAGTTGAAAGAGCCGCCCTTGGCTCGACTACGGACTGGTTGGGGCACAGAGGACCAACCGCTGGCCAGCAGCGGGGTGACCTCTGGGGGGTCCGTGTAAGCAATGGCCAGTAGAGGTAAATTACAAAAAGAGCACTTCAGGCTAGGTGATCTGTAGGGACAAGCCTCCCATGGTCCTGGAGACAGGCACTTGAGTTGGTGTCGGATTAAGACAATGACATGTGTATGCGAAGTGTGACAGTTGGTCGCTGACGCCGTTAAACCAAACTGTACAGTAGGAAAGGTGTGGTGTCATGTACTGTAATCCACTCCTTGCACCAGGGCCTGTATATTTGTTATGTGAACACTTCTTCCCTGGTGACAAATATATAGTGTAGATATGCTTTACATTGGCATATGTGACACAATAAAACATTATACAATGTACAAGTACCTGCCGACTGCCGACTGACATTCTTACCCCTGTATGAGTGGTATCCAGGTAATATTTGTTTTTTCAGGAGGTTATTTCGGCGCCAAATACTCACAAGTAGTAGATGATAAACTTAGAGTTCCTTTATTGGGTAAGACGCGTTTCGAGCCCGAACCGGGCTCTTCATCAGTTACACAAGGTATACAGTGCATAGGTAAAGCGGGCTTATAAGCATCACTTGGCGGGAAAATGACCCACAGCTGACGTCAGAGTGATGTCACTATGTAAACATATACATTGTAGTAATTGTATTCATTCAACACATGCAGGATATCGGGTGCACGATCTTGGTAAATCGCGCCGGACTTCATCCTCGTCAGACAGTCTGGATCGGGGATCGTGACAGGGCTGAGTAAGTAATTGTGTCCCATTGTCTATGAGAGTGCCAGAGATAATGGATCAATGTACTTTGAAATTTTCAATGATCCCATCGTATTGAATGGAGGGGCAAGATGCATACTTCACCTGCTGCTTCATCCATTTAGTGAGAACAGGACCCCGTTTCTTAAGATGGGAGTCTATTCTCATGATTGTTCATATCCCCATCACTCGGATTGTTACCTCCTATCTTATAAAGATCAAGCTTGGGACTACCCATTTTAAGAACTCAAGCGTTTGTTCAATCTAGGCATTTATGTATGTACAATAAAAAGGAATATCTGTCTGACAACAGCTTTCTTAGGTTTGTTTCAGATGAAGGTATTTACTTTTTGTTTTACATCCATGTTTCAAAGTCATTAAGATGGTGCAAATAATCTTTTCCGCTATGTATGTCTTTTTCACATACGAAATTTACATTCAGTAATTTTTATCACACAAAAAAAATTTTTTTGCAATAGTATAAACAAAAAGAACCAAATGTGAGTGAAATACTGAAAATATTCTTATTTTGTTTATTTTGTTCTTATTAGGTTTGTCATTTTGTAAAGCATATTGCATGTACATATTTTCCCAAACTTAATAAAAGGAGGTTCTATTGGATTTTTTGATGAGTAAACAAGAAAGTAAACTGTTTTGTTTCTTGCCTGTATATAAAAAAACATGGTTATATACAATTATACAATTATCTATTTTCTCTCCTATATATTTCATTTTATACTTCATATTCAATTTTGAAGTCAAATCTGAAACACCTGCAAACTGATTTGTTGGGTTAGTTAATGGATGATAATCTTGCAGAATTCTTGCTTCCCCAGGCTACATTCATGGTAGGCATGGTACTCAATCATAGGTGGACTGTCTGCAGGGTACAATATGCCACAGACAGAACTTCACTTTGAACTCAGACAAAAAGTTACATAAACAACCCACTAGTTTTTGAACATCGGCCCCTGAATCTCTCTGGGATTATCTCTTAAACCACCCGCTGGTGTGAACAAAACATTGGGAGCAATTCCAAAAATAGTTTCAAACGCTGAAAGGGTTGCTCCACATGTGCTTTTTCACCTTGGATGCTCCCTGGGTTCTTTTGACTTGCGGCTGCCCTTTAATTTAACCCTTGTCCATTTAACAACAATTTTAAGACGTTGCCTTTGTGGAGCACTGGCTGTTCTGTCAGCAGAGAGTGGGGTTAATATGTTTTGTTTTGAGAAATGTCTTAGTGTGCTTCCATTAGCCATTTTTTTCCCTGGTTTACCTTTTATTCTCTAGGCAGAGTCCAAAAACGCAAGATTCTGAACATCAAGGATGTTTTGATTCTGGAACATTAATTTAGTCCAGGCTTGAGACACAATCATAGTGCAAGGCAGGAGACTTGAATAAACAAACACCAGGGTGGAAGAATCAGATGTACATTGTATAGACTTCTCCTAGAATCTGGATGAAAGACAACAATGGTAATGTCTCAAATATTCATATGATATTGTGATTGGCTCACACCACCTTGCAGAGAAATTAAAGACAAAAGTACCTTATTAACCCAAAGCTAAAAAATATATGATGTTATGTTGCAATCTGCTTTCATAAGGAAAAAACATACTAATGAAGCAAGAAGGAAAACACAAGATATGGTGTCAATACAAAAGAATGAAAAAAGAATGAAAACAATTTACATTTCATTTAAAAAAATATACAGAGAGATGATTTTGCCTATGATCTGTTTCAGTGCGACGTAATGTGGCCATAATTTAACATCTATTTCTTCAACGCCTTTATCTTGCTGTTTTGCTTCAACATTGTATTCTATTTTTTAGAAGTCAGTCATGATTTAAGTTCGGTTCAGTAGCTTCATGGGAGGTTCAGAAGCGAGAGAGAAATGGATAGATTGATTTCCTTATGTAAGTTCTCTGGCAACACTCAATTCCTTGCAAAACTTTATTATTTTGCCTGAACACAGAGGTCCATATATATTAGAACTGGTGCTCTGTACATATGTTTTCTTTGCACTTGCATTGTGCAAATTGTGCCATGTTAATTTAGGCCCCTTCCACACTTACGTTTCAGATCACGTCAGAGTCTGATCAGGGTGCAATCAGGGTTTGGGCAGTGAAAAACGCTCATTTTGCATCAGAGTGCAATCAGTTTTCAGTCAGAGTTTGTTCAGTGTCTCAGTTTTTCATGCGCGTTTTCAATGCAATTTCGTGACTTGCAAAAGTAGAGCATGTCGAGATTTAAACGTGCATTAAAAAAAACGCGCGTGTGTGCGTGAAAAAAAATGCAAGTCTGAAAAGACCCATTGGTTACAATGGGTCAGAGTGCAATGCAAGTTCTGCGCGTCAAAAGCACGCGCAGAAAACGCGCATGAAAAACCCAAGTGTGAAAGGGGCCTTATAGTGTCACATGTTCTATATTAATCTGGACATTTTTCAGGATGTGCAAAGAGTTGCACCTGTTGTTTTTGGTGCACTTGCCTGAATGTTGTTGCAACAGAATTGTGTGGAAAATCAGTCATAACTGTGATGCCAACAAAGAACGCACACTGCCACACTCCTTTAAGTTCACAATATTAAAAAGTGTCTGACAAAATGCAACTGCAACACAACTGTCATAGAGACAAAAAAAATACATGTGAAAGAACCATTGACATAAAGACAAAAGATGAACATGCTTGATCTATAAAATATGATGCATGGATGCATTCCCCTGTCTACCAGCAACTACAGCACTAGCAACGTAACAGTGGATTATTGTACAGAAGATTAATTTTAATGTATTCAAAGATGGTGAAACCTATATAAATTTCGTATCTGCATAATAATACAATCCCAAAAAAATGAATGGTATGTGACATTTGGACTGTACAATGAAAATTGTTAAAACAGAGCCCCTAAAAAATGCCTCACATTTTTTTTCAGCAATTTCCCTGAATTAAGATATTCAGCTTTGCAGTACGTTGCATGCAATATTAAATCGTACTACTAGGAAGTCCTAATTGCTACACATTTCTGTATACAGAAAAATAAAAAAGTTCTGGCATTTGGAAGGAGAGAAGCAAAAATAGGGAAAACAAGAACAGAGAAGCGCTGTGTTTGCAAGAGGTAAAATGATCTGATGTTTAGTAAATTGTTGCATAGAAACAATAACAAACAATAACAAAGTATAAGCCGACCCGAGTATACCCTAAATTTTAACACAAAAAAGTGAAAAAACCTATTGACTTGAGTATAAGCTGAGGGTGGTAAATGCATTGGTCACAACCCCAGTATTTAGCCAGCCCCTTGTAGTATATGGCTTGCCAGCCCCTGTAGTATATAGCCAGCCCCTGTAATATATAGCCTGCCAGCCCCCTGTAGTATATTGCCTGCCAGCCCCCTGTAGTATACTGCCTGCCAGCCCACTGTAGTATATAGGCTGCCAGCCCTGTAGTATATATCTTGCCAGCCCCCTGTAGTATATAGCCTGCCAGTCCCCTGTAGTATACAGCCTGCCAGCCCCCTGTAGTATATAGCCACCAGCCCCTTTAATATATAGCCTGTAGTATCCAGGAGGACAGCGCCCTTTAGTATATAGCCTGCCAGCCCCCTGTAGTATACAGCCAGCCCATAAAAAAAAATTCAGCACAGCTCCGTGGGCAGTGCCTCTTCTTTCTTCACATACGCCAGCACCAGGTCCGAGACAGCTCCGTGTGCAGGGCCGACCGGCGCACAACTGTGATGTCAGCCACTGCTGACATCACAGAGTGCGCCGGCTGCGCTGTGCGCACGGAGCTATCGCGGACCTGGCGCCGGCATGAAGAAAGAAGAGCCGCTGCCCACGGACCTGGCGCAGACATGAAGATTGAAGAGGAGCTGCCCGGACCGTTGGAATGGTCAGTACTCAGTTTATTATTTTTTTTATATACCGGAGTGTAAGCCGAGTGGGGAATTTTCAGCACAAAAATAGAAACAGAATAAAAAATAAGATTACTACATATATACAGGACCACAACCAAGCTAAATACATAGATACATAGAACCAAGCTTAACCTCTTCCCTTATCATGAAATATCTGTAAGTGATGTATCAGTTAGAAAAGTGTGGAGTGAGCTCACTTGCTGAGCCCCCTCAATATACAGTGGGTTTCTGCTGCATTATGTAGCCGACACCCACTGCCAACACCTGTGATTAGTGCACATACATATAAGCACACACACATGCACACATAGATATACACTGGAGATCAAAATTAGATAACAACAAACAACTTTCTAAATGTCCAGGTCATTGTGTGGTCCTACGTAAATATATGCTAACATGAGTAAAATAGCAGTATTTTAAGCTTATTTCATAAATTGTATATGTTTCAAGCACAGAATAAAAATGTAAATGAGATAATTATAAAAGAACACTGATTAAATTTAGAGTACACTTTCAAATACCTGCAAGTTAAGGGCATTAATCTAGCAACTGGTGCTAATTTCCTTGATTATCAGACAAATCCTGTTTAACTGGCGGCCTAACTTTCCAGTTTTCCCTGACTTTGCAAAAATGGTGTACCGTTCAAAAGTGACTGGAACTCTGCAGCAGGTTGTCCAGATGAAGGCCAAAGAGGTGACCCTATCAACTACAGCAAGAGACAATGGTTGTTCCAAGTCTCTGGCTTCTAAAATATTGCATATTTGCAACATCACAAACAAATTCAAGTCCCCCAAAAAGGCTGATCAGTCTTCAAAGACAAATTTAAGAGAGGAAAGGATAATGCAGAGAATCTCCATAAGTAATCATTTTAACACTGCAGCTGGAATTGATCGCCAGTTCAGCACTGAACAGGGAAAGGATATGTCTAATCATACAGTGTCACAACCTTTAAGAACATTTGGACTGAAATCCCACTGTGCAGTGACCAAACCTCTCATTAGCAGAAAGAATCAAAGGGCTAGAGTCACCTTTGCCAAGGAACAAGTTGTGAGGATAAGTGAACCACAAAACATTGAAACAATAAAATGTCCAGCCCCGTGTCCTGATCTAAACCCAATAGAAAACCTCTGGAAAATCCTTGGTGACAATATTATGGGCAAGCAACTCATGACAGTCACAGAACTGTGGAAGATACTGGAAAAAGAGCTGTTCTGAAGTCATTCAAATGTAAAGACCTGTCCTTTCGACTGATCGGTCACTGTTTTACCCTACAGAAAATGTAATTATAATCTTTCTCGCTGCTGCCGGCATTGCTGTTCTCTAATTATAGTCAACACATTTTCTTCAAAATAAAGTTTTTTTTTTTTTTTGATTGAAAAAAGCTTTATTCAAAATTCACACAGAAAACTTACATACAGTGTGTGCCATGACGCAGCATGGGCTTTGTACATGAACACACAATAAATTAAGATTCATTCCTAGCATCTACAGACATAAAGTAAAGACTATGACATCCTAACTCTATGCCAGAAAATGCTACTCTTACATACAAGCTCCACCAAGCAAAAAAGAACACATGTGAAACAATGAAAGCAATTTAGCTGTTAGAAAACACAAGATGGAGGAGGGGGAGGGAGGGAGTGTGTTTTGTTCGCAGGCCCAAAGCTTTATTGAACCACACAGATACAAGAGGGAAGGGGTAGGGAGGAAGTAAAAACACATGGAGGGGTCTCCACTTCCTGTCTGCTGCATGCAAATGAAGCAGAGTCCCATGATTCCCTGCTCCGATGGAACGGAGCTCCTGTTCTTGGGGAAAAGAAGCAGGAATCAGGTGAGGGACGTGTGTGTCCCTAGAAAACATGAGTTCAGGAAGAAAGCGGGAATAAAACAAAGTCTTGTGTGGGATTCTCCCCAAGTCACTGGATAAGCGTCCTTGAGGTTGGTCCCTCACAGCAGGGGGTCTTGTCCAAAGTCAGACTTATGTCCGACCTGTACCCCATAGCAAGAGTCTTGCTATATAAAGTACAGACACCCCCTTCTGCCAACGATGTTGGCGGCGTCGTCGGCAGGCAGGAAAGAAAGAGAAGGAGGAGTGGTGAGCTAGTCCATTGCACCTCTTGAGAAATAGGGGACAAGGCTTGCTGTCTCCTTTTCTGCTTGTGAAAGTGGGGAAAAAATGGTAAAGTCCATGATACTCCCTTGTGGGGAGTGTTGAGGTGGGCTCAGTCCATTTTCTTCTTCCTAATTGAGGAGGTGGGGGACTTGGTACAGTCCATAAGTGCTGCCCTTTTGGGGGGCAGCGGGCTGGACCAATTTCCTCCTCATCTCTGAGGAGATGAGGCTTTGGTACAGTCCATGAACACTCCCTCTGGGGAGAGAGAGTGGGCTAGGCCAAATCCTCGTCGTCCTCAGTGTAGTCTGTTTGTGCCTCCCAGATGGTGTAGTCCCTCAGGGTCCTGAGGACCAATTTGGTGGCAGTCTTCTGTGGTAAGTGTCTCTTTGTGCCACGTGAGGCGCCTCCTGGCGTACCAGATGGCGTCCTTGTAGCAGTTAACAAGGCGCCAGGCATCCTGGATGGCTCCCACGGTGTGTGTCCCTTGAAACAAACCATAAAGCACCGCGTGGTGGGTCATAGTGTTCCTGGGCACGGAAGTGGCAAACTCCAGCTCCAGGGAATCCAACAGACGCTGAGCAAAAGGGCACTCCCAAAACAGGTGCATGGGTGTTTCCACCCTCCTGGGGCACCTGGGACAGAAGCACGTCTTGCTCAGCTTCCGGGCGTACATGAAGGCCCTCAGGGGCAGTCCCCCCTTGATGGCCGCAGAGAAATTAAAGACAAAAGTACGTTATTAACCCAAAACTAAAAAGTATATGATGTTATGTTGCAATCTGCTTTCATAGGGAAAAAACATACTAATGAAGCAAGAAGAAAAACACAAGATATGGTGTCAATACAAAAGAATGAAAAAAGAATGAATACAATTTACATTTCATTTACAAAAAATGTACAGAGAGATAATTTTGCCTATGATCTGTTTCAGTGCGACGTAATGTGGCCGTAATTTAACATCTATTTCTTCAACGACTTTATCTTGCTGTTTTGCTTCAACATAGTATTGCATTGTATTCTATTTTTTAGAAGTCAGTCAAGATTTAAGTTCGGTTCAGTAGCTTCATGGGAGGTTCAGAAGCGAGAGAGAAATGAATAAATTGATTTCCTTATGTAAGTTCTCTGGCAACATTCAATTCCTTGCAAAGCTTCATTATTTTGCCTGAACACAGAGGTCCATATATATTAGAATTGGTGCTCTGTACATATGCTTTCTTTGCACTAGCATTGTGCAAGTTGTGCCATGTTAATTTATAGTGTCACATGTTCTATATTAATCTGGACATTTTTCAGGATGTGCAAAGAGTTGCACCTGTTGTTTTTGGTGCACTTGCCTGAATGATGTTGCAACAGAATTGTGTGGCAAATCAGTTATAACTGTGATGCCAACTAAGAACGCACACTGCCACACTCCTTCAAGTTCACAGTATTAAAAAGTGACAAAATGCAACTGCAACACAACTGTGTCACAAGGACGAAAAATAATACATGTGAAAGAACCATAGACACTTAGGCCCCTTCCACAATTGCGTTGCAGATCATGTCAGAGTTTGATCAGGGTGCGATCAGGGTTTGGTCACTGAAAAACTGATATTTTGCTTCAGAGTTCAATCAGTTTTCATGCAGAGTTTGTTCAGTGTCTCAGTTTTTCATGCGCATTTTCAATGCAATTTCAATGCAATTTCCATGCGTTTTTCACGCGCGTGTAAGGACTCAGGACTGAGCTTGATCTTTTCTATGGCAATTGATGGGTGAAAAACGCATTGCACTTGCATTGCACTTGCGTGTTTCTCAGAGTGCAATGCGTTCTTGATGCATCTCCATAGACTCCATAGATGTGTGCAAGTCTGAAAAGTGCTGAAGAGTGCAATGCAAGTTCTGCGCGCCAAAAGCATGTGCAGAAAACGCGCGTGAAAAACGCAAATGTGAAAGGGGCCTTATATAAAGGCAAAAACGTTGTGCAAATGCAATATTTTATCTGCCCCAGAGTGTGAGAAATACAAAAGTTGCACACAAACTTGCTTTATCTTTGAAATATGATGCAAGGAGCCCCTGTCTGCCAGCAACTACAGCACTTCACGTAACAGTGAATTATTGTACAGAAGATTAATTTTAAGGTATTTAAAGATGTTTAAACCTATATAAATTTCGTATCTGCATAATCATACAATCCCAAAAAATGAATGGTATGTGTCATTTGGACTGTACAATGAAAATTGTTAAAACAGAGCCCCAAAAAATGCCATTTTTTTCAGCAATTTCACTGAATTAAGAAATCCAGCTTTGCAGTACATTGCATGGAATATTAAATCGTACTACTAGGAAGTCCTAATTGCTACACATTTCTGTATACAGAAAAATAAAAAAGTTCTGGCATTTGGAAGGAGGGAAGTAAAAATAATGAAAACAAGAAAAGAGAACCGTTGTGTTTGCAAGAGGTAAAATGATCTGATGTTTAGTAAATAAAACAGTATTAAAACACAAATTGTTGCATAGAAACAATAACAAAACTCGAGTATAAGCCGACCCGAGTATTAGCCTATAGCAGTGGTGGCAAACCTATGGCAGCGCAGAGTTTGCCAGACAGGACTCAAGGCCTTGCAGTCGCAGACAGCCCAGAACCCTAGAAGGAAGCAGCAATAATAATCCAAACTTCTTTTCCTTCTTTCTACTGTATGTGTGTCCTCAGGTGCATATACAATTTAAACATGTGACAGAGCTGGGAGTAATAAGTAAGTGCTTAAAATGTCGCATTGGCATTTTGCAAAAAATAAGTGGGTTTTGACTGTAGATTGGGCCCTCAGTGTCTAAAAGGTTAGCCATCACTGGCCTATACCCTAAATTTTAATACAAAAAAGTGAAAAAACCTATTGACTCGAGTATAAGCCGAGGGTGGAAAATGCATTGGACACAACTAGAGATGGGCGAATTTGATTCGATCCGAATCGAAGCAAACCGAATCACGTTAAAAAACAGGCATTTCCTGGATGCAGAGAGCCTGTAGGGTGTTGTAGAACGTTGTGCCATGCTTAAATATGCATAGGGAGCGTGGTTTGGTCTTCAAACAATGCTGTGTTTTAGTATGACACGCACATGACAGCCACGGCTCTAAGAATCGCTTTACTCTTCACTTCCATGTGCACTTATATAGGCCAACTTCCCCAAATAAGCGAAGCCGGAACGCAGCCTGACAAGACAACGTCTGTGCCAGCTCGAAAGGACCGAGCTGAGGGCCAAGATCCCACTATAACATCAAAGAGTGCACTCTTTTTACACTGACATCAGATGATTCCATAGATTACGACAGAACTTGTTCTGTTAAACGCGGAAAGCCCCTAAAGAGTGCAGAGGATGTCGGCATTAATTTTGCATTGACGTCACTGATCATTTTGCCCTTCTTTTCACGCGTCAGTGTTTCAATCGGTCAATAATCCATCAGTATTGCTAAAGCCAAAAAAAAAGGGGTGGATCCAGAATAGAGATGAGCATCAAATGGGATACTTGCATGTCCTCTGTGTTCTGTATCCACTCCTGCTTTTGGCTATCAATCCTGAAGCTTTTCATCCTTCTGACAGATGAAATGAAGGGGAAAACCAAACATAGTGGCAATGTCATAGAGTGATGGAGGGTGAATACAGCATTATGGAAATCACAGGATGTTCCAGGGAGACAGCGGTCAGTTGGCAGCAGCATGAGTAGGCTGCAGAGTGGCACAATGACAAATTATGGAGGTGGCGGAAACATGGTACGCCACAAAGGGGCACAATGATAAGAGTGTGGAGGTGGCGGCAGCAGAAGCAGCAGCAGGAGCCCACAGGTGGCAGCAACATGCTGGCAGCAACAGGGATAGCCACAGAGTGGCAAAATGATTTAGTGTGGAGGTGGCATCAGCAGCAGGATCCCACAGGTGGCAGCAACATGGTGGCAGTAACAGGGAAAGCCACAGAGTGGCACAATTATATAGTGTGGAGGTGGCATCAGCAGCAGCAACAGGAGTCCACAAAGTGGCACAATGATAAGAGTGTGGAGGTGGCGACTGAAGAAGCAGCAGCAGGAGTCCACAGGTGTCAGCAACATGATGGCAGCAACAGGGAAAGCCACAGAGTGGCACAATGATATAGTGTGAAGGTGGCATCAGAAGCAGCAGGAGCCCGCAGAGTGGCACAATGATATAGCGTGAAGGTGGCATCAGAAGCAGCAAGAGCGGCAGAGTAGCACAATGATATAGTGTGTTGGTGGCATCAGAAGCAGCAGCAGGAGCCCCGCAGAGTGGCTCAATGACATAGTGTGAAGGCGGCATCAGAAGCAGCAGCAGCAGGAGCCCGCAGAGTGGCACAATCATATAGTGTGAAGGCGACATCAAAAGCAGCAGCAGCAGGAGCCCACAGAGTGGCACAATGATATAGTGTGAAGGCGGCATCAGAAGCAGCAGGAGCCCGCAGAGTGGCACAATGATATAGTGTGAAGGTGGCATCAGAAGCAGCAGCAGGAGCCCACAGAGTGGCACACTGATATAATGTGAAGGTGGCATCAGAAGCAGCAGGAGCCTGCAGAGTGGCACCATGATATGGTGTGGAGGTGGCGGACAATTCCAGTCCCTGGTAAAGATGTTAGGAGGCAGATGGTGCAACTAGCAGCAGATGTGTGGCATCAGGGGGGTGGCAGCATCAGAATAGTAGCTGAGGCAGGTAGTTAGAACGGACTCATTTCACTGTATAAACTACGTGGATTTGACACGTGAATCTGGCTGTAAACTAGAGCCCCCAAAAGGTATTGCAATGTGCGTTATACAGATACCCCACAACTGACAGTGTAATTTCAGCGAAAATCACTGTATAAACTATGTGGATTTCACACGTAAATATGGCTGTAAACTAGAGCCACAATAAGGTATGGCAATGTGCGTTATACAGAAACCCCACAAATGACAGTGCAATTTCAGCGAAACTCACTGTATAAACTATGTGGATTTCACACGTAAATCTGGCTGTAAACTAGAGCCCCCAAAAGGTATGGCAATGTGCGTTATACAGATAACCCACAACTGACAGCTCACAACTGCAGATGCATGAATGTCAAACAGGTTTCTTCCTATTCAATTTTGTCACTAAATAGAACTGCTATTTGGGGTATACGGCTCCCCCGTAAATAACAACCAGGGATTGGTCCACCAATCGCTACTGCAGATGCATGAAAGTCAAACAGATTTCTTCCTATTCGTTTTTGTCACTAAATAGAACTGCTATTTGGGGTATACAGTTCCCCCTTAAAGAACAACCAGGGATTTGTCCACCAATCGCTACTGCAGATGCATGAAAGTCAAACAGATTTCTTCCTATTCGATTTTGTCACTAAATAGAACTTATATTTGGGGTATATGGAACCCCCCTTAGAGAACAGCGAGGGATTGCAGCAAGAATCGCACAGTACAATAGCAGCAGCCGGAGGCTACAATATGAAGTGTGAAGTGCTGAGATAGAATATGGCTGGATTTTATAGGGCTGTGTGACATCACATAAGCCTGCCGGTCGCTGATTGGCTTACAGGTCTGCAGATGTCATCGGGGGTGTTCCTTTCTCCTTCCCAGAGTTCTCTCCCCCATGTAACACGTTGTTCTCACGCCCATTTAGCAGAAACATGAGGGGAAAAAAAACAACTTTGTTCCCGCGAATCAGCATAAACTTCGGCTTTGTGACGAATCAAATTTTTCCTGAAATTCTAACCGAAGTTAGAATCATTAGAATCGATTCGCCCATCTCTAGTCACAACCCCAGTATATAGCCTGCCCCTTGTACTATATTGCCTGCCAGCTCATGTATATACGCCTGACAGTCCCCTGTAGTATTTAGTATGCCGGTCCCCTTAGTACATAGCACTGGCCATCCCTGTAGTATATATCTTGCCAGATACCCCTGTAGGATATAGCATTAAGCCGTGTATAAAGCCTGCCAGCCCCCTGTAGTATATAGCCACCAGCCCCTTTATTATATAGCCTGTTAGCCCCCTGTAGTATATAGTAAGCCTGCCCCCTGTAATATATAGCCTGCCAGCCCCCTGTAGTATTAGCCTGCCAGCCCCCTGTAGTATATAGCCAGCCCGTAAAAAAAAAATTCAGAACTCACCATTCTGACGGCCCAGGCAGCTCCTCTTCTATCTTCATGTGCATTGCAGGGCCTGCGACAGCTCCGTGGGCAGTGCCTCTTCTTTCTTCACATGCGCCGGCACCAGGTCCGAGACAGCTCCGTGTGCAGGGCCCGGCCGGCCCACAACTGTGAAGTTGAATTTGTATGTAAGTCAGAACTGTATATTTTATCATTGTAACCCCAGCCAGCACTTTTTTGGTCTCTGTGACAATTGGATTTTAAAAATGTTGGGTTGTCATAAGAATCAATATTAACATTAAAGCTTCATTACAGACACATTTGATAACTGCTATAGCTGATCACTGTAGCCTAGGACTAAAGTAGAATAAATTACCAATATCCAGAGGTCCGTTTGTAACTAGGGGTCATATGTAAGTCGAGTGTTCTTAAGTAGGGGACCGCCTGTATATACCCGAGTATAACCTGAGTGGGGAATTTTCAGCACAAAAATTGTGCTGAAAAACTCGGCTTATACTTAACTATATACGGTAAGCATATTACATGTGGACAGTACCAATAGAATCTTATTCAATCAAGCTTACTACATAAAAACAGCCCTAGAATCCACCAGATTACATAGGAACAGAATTAAAAAAAAGATTACTACATATATACAGGACCACAACCAAGCTAAATACATAGATACATAGAACCAAGCTTAACCTCTTCCCTTATCATGAAATATCTGTAAGTGATGATTCAGTTAGAAAAGTGTGGAGTGAGCTCACTTGCTGAGCCCCCTCAATATACAGTGGGTTTCTGCTGCATTATGTAGCCGACACCCACTGCCAACACCTGGGATTAGTGCACATACATATAAGCACACACACATGCACACATAGATTTACACTTGAGATCAAAATTAGAGAACAACAAACAACTTCCTAAATGTTCAGGTCCTTGTGTGGTCCTACGTAAATATATGCTAACATGAGTAAAATAGCACTATTTTAAGCTTATTTCTTAAATTGTATATGTTTCAAGCACAGAATAATAATGTAAATGAGAACTAAAAGAACACTGATTAAATTTAGAGTAAACTTTTAAATACCTGCAAGTTAAGGGCATTAATCTAGCACCTTGTGCTAATTTCCTTGATTATCAGACAAATCCTGTTTAACTGGGCGGCCTAACTTTCCAGTTTTCACTTAGCAAAAATGGTGTACCGTTCAAAAGTGACTGAAACTCTGCAGCAGGTTGTCCAGATGAAGGCCAAAGAGGTTATCCTATCAACTACAGCAAGAGACGTTGGTTGTTCCAAGTCTCTGGCTTCTAAAATATTGCATATTTGCAACATGACAAACAAATTCAAGTCCCCCAAATAGGCTGATCAGTCTTCAAAGACAAATTTAAGAGAGGAAAGGATAATGCAGAGAATCTCCATAAGTAATCATTTTAACACTGCAGCTGGAATTGATCGCCAGTTCAGCACTGAACAGGGAAAGGATATGGCTAATCATACAGGGGCAGATTTACTTAACCGGTCCATTCGCGATCCAGCGACGCGTTCTCTGCGGGGGATTCGGGTCTTCCGGGGGTTTAACTAAGGCAGTTCCTCCGACGTCCACCAGGTGTCGCTGCTGCGCTGAAGTCCGCCGAGGTCCGCCGGAGTTCATGATCCGTTGCTGGGTGCAGGTAAGCGTGCGTCCAGCGACCCTTTTTTTTTAAAAATGCGCTGGTTTTTCCGAATCCGTCAGGTTTTTGTTTGGCCACGCCCTCCGATTTCCGTTGCGTGCATGCTGGCACCGATGCACCCGAGGCAATTCAGGGAAAATTCAGGTAACCCGCCGTAAAAACGCGATTCGGGCCCTTAGTAAATGACCCCCACAGTGTCACAACATTTAAGAACATTTGGACTGAAATCCCACTGTGCAGTGACCAAACCTCTCATTAGCAGAAAGACTCAAAGGGCTAGAGTCCCCTTTGCCAGGGAACAAGTTGTGAGGAAAGTGAACCACAAAACATTGAAACAATGAAATGTCCAGCCCCGTGTCCTGATCTAAACCCAATAGAAAACCTCTGGAAAATCCTTGGTGACAATATTATGGGCAAGCAACTCACAACAGTCACAGAACTATGGAAGATACTGGAAGAAGAGCCGCAGTTTTTCTGAAGTCATTCAAATGTAAAGGCCTGTCCTTTCGACTGATCGGTCACTGTTTTACCCTACAGAAAATGTAATTATAATCTTTCTCGCTGCTGCCGGCATTGCTGTTCTCTAATTATAGTCAACACATTTTCTTCAAAATAAAGTTTTTTTTTTTTTTTTGATTGAAAAAAGCTTTATTCAAAATTCACACAGAAAACTTACATACAGTGTGTGCCATGCAAAGGTCTTAAATGAGTACAGTAAAGCACTTGACCCTGTGAGTGAACTGAAGCAAATAATTTGTTATCACTTTTACATTCATACTATTCCATAAAATTTAGAAAGCCATTTGCTCTAGAACATACAATGGGGCTCATTTACTTACGGTATATTCGCGATCCAGCTGCACGTTCTCCGACGTTGATTCGGAGCTTGCCAGGATTTACTAAGCTCGTGCGCCCGATGTCCACTAGGTGTCGCTGCTGCACTGAAGTCCGCCGGAGTTCACCTTCTTCATCCCGGTGTATGTGAGTGCTATTCCTGCGACACACATTTTTTGTAAAATTCCGCATTTTTTCTGAATCCGTCTGGTTTTCCGATGGCCACGCCCCTCGATTTATGTCGTGTGAAAGCCAGCTCCGATGCGCCACAATCCGATCGTGTGCGCCAAAATCCCGGGGCAATTCGCTGCAAATTGGAAATATTCGGGAAACCCGACGAAAATGCGCGATTCGGACCCTTAGTAAATGAACCCCAATGACTTTTATAAGGGATAATAATTATCTTGTTCATGTAAGTGTTTCTTTGCCAATACATGGAATCTAACACTTATTATCTGGTGCCAGACTTTAACACAAAGGGCATCTGTGTGTGGCAAACAGAAAGGATCCCGTCACTTACCAAACAATAACAAAGAAAAGGTAACAGAGACATAATAAAATACATCAAAGGAAGACTCAAGGACATTAGGTAACTAGCACAACCATCACTATTTATAGGGATTTACTTTGCAAAATTATGCATATGTTTACAAAGATTGAAGAATATGGAATAAATACATTTCATGATAAAGTAAAAACCATAAGCTATGCATCTACTAGTAAAGGTCTAAACAATGTTTAAAGGAAATCTTCCATCAAAATCCATCATGATAAACCAGGGACACTTACTTATAGATCCAGGCACAGAGACTGTGATCATTTTCCTATATTTGTTATTTTTGGCCTCCTTCCTTCTAAAAGCAACTTTTAATATAATGTTAATAAATCAGAAGGGCAGTGGACCTATTACAGAGGTCCTCTGTGGTCTGGCTTCACAGACTGTTGTTACACTTCAGCAGCACATCTGAGTCTCACCCTCCCCCTGCTCCTTTGGCACTTCCTATAATCTTGGCAACAATAAGCACGCAGTGGGAGAGGGGAAGTGCTCCTTCCAAATAAAACATCTTGTGCAGCTACAGCACGGAGGGGCTCTGCTAAAACAGCCATAGCCCTTCTGATTCATTAGCATATTTGTATCAGTTTATTTAAGAAGGAATAAGGCCATGGATAACAAATATAATAAGATTACCACAGTCACTGTGCCTGGGTCTATCAACCCATGGTTTATCACGATGGAATTTTTAAATGGAAAAACTTTTTTAACCCCTTCCCGCACCCTGACTTAACTGTACGTCATCAGGTGCGGGTAGTTACCACACCATGATGTACAGTCACATCATGGTGAACGCAACTATCCTCATCCCAGCTGTTTAACCCTATAGATGCCACGGTCATGGTGACCGCTGCAGTTATTGAGCATTACCAAGATGATCGACACCCTTTGATGAAGGACCCCAGGACTGCCAGCAGTAAGTGCCTGTTAGATTGTGCTTTCAGCATTATCTAACATTGTTGCTGTCAGCCTATGCAGAACTCATAATATGCTGCAATAAAATAAAATGTAATATGCTGTAATACAATAAAATTGTCTCCATCCCGTATAGAGGATGTCATAAAAGATAAAAAGTGATCAGAAAGTAACATATACCCTGATATAATACCAATTAAAAGTACAGCTTGTCCCACAAAAAGCAAGCCCTAAAACAACTCTGTAAACAAAAAAATAAAAATGCTATGCCCATCAATACATGATGATTAAAATTTTTCACAAAATGAGTGCTAAATCCTTCAAAACAAACCAACCATAAAAAAGCTATATGAATGGGTATCTCCATAATCATGGTGACCCGTGCAATAAAGATAACATATTATTGTTAGGTTATGGTGAACGGCCAAAAAAAGCTAAAAACCCTAATCCAGAATTACGAATTTTTAACTACCACCAAGAAAGAGTTGATAAAATCTCTTCAATTACCAATTGAATCCCCCTAAATGAAGTGTCAGGATTCGGGATGTGTGAATCCACTGGACCACTGCGGGAGGTGGTACTAGCCGACACCATGGACCGGAGTCTAAGTGGCACCTGGTCTTTAACAGAGCCCGCCGCAAAGCGGGTTGGACTTGCTGCAGCAGGGTACCACCAGGTCTTTCCACAGGTGCGACTCATCCGCGGTGGCAATCGAGGTCGAGGTACCTTAACAGGAGATAGTCGCGTGGTCGGGTCCAGGCACAGGGTCGAGGCAGGTGGCAGAGATGCAGGGTCAAGTCCAATCCGGGGTCAGCATGGGTGGTCCGAGCAGATGGGAACGGGAACACAGCTACAATGGAGGAACACTGGTAACATTGCAACACAGGACTCAGGAGCAGGAACACACAGGAATGCAGGAATACACAGGAACGCAGGAATAATCGTTAGGAAGCTTTCTCTCAGGCTATGAGGGACAAAGATCCGACAGTGAGTGAAGGGAGGTGCCAGATTATAAGGGCTAGCCGGATTAGCCAGTGCCAATAAGGGGAACGCTGGCCCTTTAAATACAGAAGAGACGGCCGCGCGCGTGGCAGGAAGCACTGGGAAGGATGTTTGTAGACAGGTGAGTCAGAGTCCGGGGACAGGATAGGCACATGGCTGAACATGGGTGCACCCGCGATCTGCTACATGGATCGGGGCATAGATCCAGGCACCGCGTGGCACAGCAGAGCATGGGTGCCCCCCGTGACAGTCGCCCCTTTTTAGGGCCCCTCTTCTCTTCTCCTTTCACCTCCTCCAATTTCACCTCGGAGGCAGGGTTGGCCTTTGGGAGGCGGAGACTGGGTTGGCCCTTGGGAGGCCGCAGGCTGGAGCGACTCTTGGGAGGCCGCAGGCTCGAGCGACTCTTGGGAGGCCGCAGGCTCGAGCGACTCTTGGAAGGCCGCAGGCTGTAGCGACTCTTGGGAGGCCGCAGTCTGTAGCGACTCTTGGAGAGGCTCTTGGCACACTGAAGACTGGAGCGGCTCTTGACACACCGGAGCAGCCTCTGGGAAGGCCGGAGACTCTGGAATGGCCACTGGGATGGCCAGAGACTCTGGAGTGGCTTTTGGAGCGGCCGTAGACTCAGGAGCGGCCTCTCGAGCGACCTCTGGGAAGGCCAGAGACTCTGGAGTGGCATCTGGGAAGGCTGGAGACTCTGGAGCGGCCTCTGGGAATGATAGAGGATCTGGAGTGGCCTCTGGGAATGCCGGAGACTCTGGAGCGGCCTCTGGGAAGGCCGGAGACTCTGGAGCAGCCTCTGGAGTTACCTCTGGGAAGTCAGGAGATTCTGGAGCAGCCACTTGGAAGGACAGAAACTCTGGAGCATCTGCCATGAGGCGGGATGAAAATTTCGCCTAAGGCGGCAGATACGGAGCCCTGAGGCAGGCGGCAAAACAGCTGAAGGTGATTTGGGCACTCGCCCGAATCACCAACAAGCAGTACGGACCTGCCGCTGTCACTATTCCTCACTGCAGCACTGATGAATGTAGGACGCAGGCGGCGTTTGATGATGTCATACCCCTGCGTCCATGAACAGCAGCGCAGCCAGCAGGAGGAGGGGGAAGGCTGGCTCCCGGTGGGCAAATGAAGGAGAAGGGTGGGCGGGAAGCCGGTGCGGAGGCTGGTGGAGCAGCAGTCAGCTGGAGTGTGATCACTTTGCTGCTGCTCCACCACAGCCGGGCAGCCAGAAAGGATCCTCTGCTGAGCTCTCTGCTCCTGCTGCAGAAGCTCCGATGAGCAAGCTCCGCCCACCAGCTCAGAGCTCCTGAACTTCATCAGCAGCAGCTATGTGTGCTGCGTTCTGCTGTGAGTAAGCTACAGGTATGTTGCTGTGTATGATGCTGTGTATGTTGCTGTGTGTATGCTGGGTGTATGCTGCTGTGCATGTTGCTGTGTGTAAGCTACAGGTATGCTGCATGTATATGCTGTGTGTATGCTGCTGTGTATGATGTTTTGTATGTATACTGTGTATGTATGCTGTGTCAAACAAAAAGAAGAGGTGAAAGAGGGCAGCCTTGCCTGACCCCTGAAAGTACAGGAAAGGGGTCAGTCTTCCAGCCGTTCACCAGCACCGTGCTGTGGATATCAAAGTACATGAGGTTAACATAGGCACAGAACATCTCGCCCAGTCCGAACTTACGCAGGGCCTGGCCCATGAGTTTGTGCGAGACCCGGTCGAAAGCCTTCTCCTGGTCGAGGCTGACCAGGGCCGCCTGGATCCGGCGACTCTCGGCATACCGAACCGAGTCACTCACGAGGGCCAGGCTGTCCGCGATCCTGCGGCCGGGAATTCCGCAGGTCTGGTCCGGGTGGATGATCTGTCCGATGACTGCCTTCAGCCTGTTTGCCAGCAATAAAGGTTTTTTGTTGATATACATTGGTTATTTTGTGAAACACTGTTCTAGTGGCATGGTGTGCCCCTTACAAATCATCCATTTAATGTTCATCATGGAGATTACATTGTTTCTGATAAAATAAAGTGATCATACATTGTTCTCTAATTTTGATCTCCAGTGTCACAGATATACACTGAAATATGTGGAGTTTAATATAAATGTAGCTATCTGCCTCTTATACTTTAAAGAAAGAAATAGAAATTAGTTAAAGGAGTTACAACCAGAAATACCACTAACATAAATCATATATAAAGATTCTTGAACTTAGATGTAAAAACATGCTCTGCCATATCAAGTGCATACAGTTGTTATGAAATTATGTGAAACAGATGCCAAGTGTTTATTTTATTCCCTGTTGTTATTCTTAGCTCCAGGTTGTATTTGTTCAGCAAAGAAGGAGATGCTGTATAGAAAGCAATGAGTAATGGGGCCACTGCTCGGTGGTTATCAGTTTAGAGTCAATGCTCAAACCTTCTAAAGTTAAAACGACTAAATGTATTGATGAAAAGGAATATCAAGAATAAACTATTTGCACTAAATGTGAGTTAAGTGCTCATAAATGAGAATATGGCTACCAAATAGCCCCTCCATAATATGAGGGGGTCACAATATGAGAGAAAGATGAGGACAACTACAATATGAGAGAAAGATAAGGGGGCCACAATATGAAAGAAAGATTGGGAGTGGAGCAATAATATCAGAGGGGAAGCAATGTGAAGAGGACCACAATATGAGGGGGGCTGGAGAGGCATATATTGTTTTTAATAAGAGGTCCCACCTAATTCTGGAAGTTAAAGAGTTTGACCACTAATCCAAAACACAAACAGAGTAAATGTAAGGCTCAAATAGGTTCATCCGTATTACACTTACTCTTTTAAAGTTCAGGGGTTACTGGAAGTCATGTGACCCCAGACAGCAGAATTGAGGACTTCTTGTGATGTCTTGTATCCTGCAGGCCGGTAGATGGGGGGGGGGGGGCATTACTGTATGCATGCTTTAGAGGAAGACAGCAGGACACAATATGGGTAACCCTATTAGGGTCTTATACTTGAATTTAAAACTTTATGCTTGATTTTTTATAACTCATTGCAAACACATTGTGAAGAATTCAACTCAAAAGATTCCTTTTCCCTGATGCATTTGCAATGTGCTTTAAAATGCAAAGCAAATGCATTATGTGAACAGGACCTAAAATGTACATCTAATATTCCAATGAAGTAGTAGATTTTCCCCCAGAATTAATTTTACTGGTGGACCCTAGGCATCACTGCATTCCGATTAGTCAAACTCTTGCACTGTGTAAATTCTAGTGCAATGCCAGAAGATGTTGTACATAACACAAATGATGCAAGTTAAAAAAGGAAAGTGCACTGTACACTCAAGCTCTCTAGGAGCCATACACTTTTTCCAAAGTTCTACGTTCGAGAATTAACCTTAGGAGGAGAGATCTTTACTAGTTGGGTTTTACAGAGGAAACAATACTAAGTTTCAAAGGTCTTAAATGAGTACAGTAAAGCACTTGACCCTGTGAGTGAATTGAAGCAAATAATTTGTTATCACTTTTACATTCATAATATTCCATAAAATTTAGAAAGCCATTTGCTCTAGAACATACAATAGGGCTCATTTACTTACCCGGTATATTCGCGATCCAGCTGCGCGTTCTCCGACGTTGATTCGGAGCTTGCCGGGATTCACTAAGGTCATGCGCCCGATGTCCACTAGGTGTCGCTGCTGCACTGAAGTCCGCTGGAGTTCACCTTCTTCATCCCGGTGTATGTGAGTGCTATTCCTGCGACACAAATTTTTTGTAAAATTCCGCATTTTTTCAGAATCCGTCTGGTTTTCTGATGGCCATGCCCCCCGATTTCTGTCGCGTGAAAGCCAGCTCCGATGCGCCACAATCCGATCGCTGCAAATTGGAAATATTTGGGAAACCCGACGAAAATGCGCGATTCGGACCCTTAGTAAATGAACCCTAATGACTTTTATAAGGGATAATAATTATCTTGTTCATGTAAGTTTTTCTTTGCCAATACATGGAATCTAACACTTATTATCTGGTGCCAGACTTTAACACAAAGGGCATCTGTGTGTGGCAAACAGAAAGGATCCCGTCACTTACCAAACATTAACAAAGAAAAGGTAACAGAGACATAATAAAATACATCAAAGGAAGACTCAAGGCAATTAGGTAACTAGCACAACCATCACTATTTATAGGGATTTACTTTGCAAAATTATGGATATGTTTACAAAGATTGAAGAATATGGAATAAATAAATTTTATGATAAAGTAAAAACCATAAGCTATGCATCTACAAGTAAAGGTCTAAACAATGTTTAAAGGAAATCTTCCATCAAAATCCATCATGATAAACCAGGGACACTTACTTATAGATCCAGGCACAGAGACTGTGATCATTTTCCTATATTTGTTATTTTTGGCCTCGTTCCTTCTAAAAGCAACTTTTAATATAATGTTAATAACTCAGAAGAGCAGTGGAACTATTACAGAGGTCCTCTGTGCTCTGGCTTCACAGACTGTTGTTACACTTCAGCAGCACATCTGAGTCTCACCCTCCCCCTGCTCCTTCGGCACTTCCTATAATCTTGGCAACAATAAGCATGCAGTGGGAGAGGGGAAGTGCTCCTTCCAAATAAAACATCTTGTGCAGCTACAGCACGGAGGGGCTCTGCTAAAACAGCCATAGCCCTTCTGATTCATTAGCATATTTGTATAAGTTTATTTAAGAAGGAATAAGGCCATGGATAACAAATTTAATAAGATTACCACAGTCACTGTGCCTGGGTCTATCAACCCATGGTTTATCACGATGGAATTTTTAAATGGAAAAACTCTTTTAACCACTTCCCGCACCCTGACTTAACTGTACGTCATCAGGTGCGGGTAGTTACCGCACCATGATGTACAGTAACATCATGGTGATCGCAACTATCCTCATCCCAGCTGTTTAACCCTATAGACGCCACGGTCATGGTGACCGCTGCAGTTATTGAGCATTACCAAGATGATCGACACCCTTTGATGAAGGACCCCAGGACTGCCAGAAGTAAATGCCTTTCAGCATTATCTAACATTGCTGCTGTCAGCCTATGCAGAACTCAAAATATGCTGCAATAAAATAACATGTAATATGCTGTAATACAATAAAATTGTCTCCATCCCGTATAGAGGATGTCATAAAAGATAAATAGTGATCAGAAAGTAACATATACCCTGATATAATACCAATTAAAAGTAGAGCTTGTCCCACAAAAAGCAAGCCCTAAAACAACTCTGTAAACAAAAAAATAAAAATCTTATGCCCATCAATACATGATGATTAAAATTTTTCACAAAATGAGTGCTAAATCCTTCAAAACAAACCAACCATAAAAAAGCTATATGAATGGGTATCTCCATAATCATGGTGACCCGTGCAATAAAGATAACATATTATTGTTAGGTTATGGTGAACGGCCAAAAAAAGCTAAAAACCCTAATCCAGAATTACGAATTTTTAACTACCACCAAGAAAGAGTTGATAAAATCTCTTCAATTACCAATTGAATCCCCCTAAATGAAGTGTCAGGATTCGGGATGTGTGAATCCACTGGACCACTGCGGGAGGTGGTACTAGCCGACACCATGGACCGGAGTCTAAGTGGCACCTGGTCTTTAACAGAGCCCGCCGCAAAGCGGGTTGGACTTGCTGCAGCAGGGTACCACCAGGTCTTTCCACAGGTGCGACTCATCCGCGGTGGCAATCGAGGTCGAGGTACCTTAACAGGAGATAGTCGCGTGGTCGGGTCCAGGCACAGGGTCGAGGCAGGTGGCAGAGATGCAGGGTCAAGTCCAATCCGGGGTCAGCATGGGTGGTCCGAGCAGATGGGAACGGGAACACAGCTACAATGGAGGAACACTGGTAACATTGCAACACAGGACTCAGGAGCAGGAACACACAGGAATGCAGGAATACACAGGAACGCAGGAATAATCGTTAGGAAGCTTTCTCTCAGGCTATGAGGGACAAAGATCCGACAGTGAGTGAAGGGAGGTGCCAGATTATAAGGGCTAGCCGGATTAGCCAGTGCCAATAAGGGGAACGCTGGCCCTTTAAATACAGAAGAGACGGCCGCGCGCGTGGCAGGAAGCACTGGGAAGGATGTTTGTAGACAGGTGAGTCAGAGTCCGGGGACAGGATAGGCACATGGCTGAACATGGGTGCACCCGCGATCTGCTACATGGATCGGGGCATAGATCCAGGCACCGCGTGGCACAGCAGAGCATGGGTGCCCCCCGTGACAGTCGCCCCTTTTTAGGGCCCCTCTTCTCTTCTCCTTTCACCTCCTCCAATTTCACCTCGGAGGCAGGGTTGGCCTTTGGGAGGCGGAGACTGGGTTGGCCCTTGGGAGGCCGCAGGCTGGAGCGACTCTTGGGAGGCCGCAGGCTCGAGCGACTCTTGGGAGGCCGCAGGCTCGAGCGACTCTTGGAAGGCCGCAGGCTGTAGCGACTCTTGGGAGGCCGCAGTCTGTAGCGACTCTTGGAGAGGCTCTTGGCACACTGAAGACTGGAGCGGCTCTTGACACACCGGAGCAGCCTCTGGGAAGGCCGGAGACTCTGGAATGGCCACTGGGATGGCCAGAGACTCTGGAGTGGCTTTTGGAGCGGCCGTAGACTCAGGAGCGGCCTCTCGAGCGACCTCTGGGAAGGCCAGAGACTCTGGAGTGGCATCTGGGAAGGCTGGAGACTCTGGAGCGGCCTCTGGGAATGATAGAGGATCTGGAGTGGCCTCTGGGAATGCCGGAGACTCTGGAGCGGCCTCTGGGAAGGCCGGAGACTCTGGAGCAGCCTCTGGAGTTACCTCTGGGAAGTCAGGAGATTCTGGAGCAGCCACTTGGAAGGACAGAAACTCTGGAGCATCTGCCATGAGGCGGGATGAAAATTTCGCCTAAGGCGGCAGATACGGAGCCCTGAGGCAGGCGGCAAAACAGCTGAAGGTGATTTGGGCACTCGCCCGAATCACCAACAAGCAGTACGGACCTGCCGCTGTCACTATTCCTCACTGCAGCACTGATGAATGTAGGACGCAGGCGGCGTTTGATGATGTCATACCCCTGCGTCCATGAACAGCAGCGCAGCCAGCAGGAGGAGGGGGAAGGCTGGCTCCCGGTGGGCAAATGAAGGAGAAGGGTGGGCGGGAAGCCGGTGCGGAGGCTGGTGGAGCAGCAGTCAGCTGGAGTGTGATCACTTTGCTGCTGCTCCACCACAGCCGGGCAGCCAGAAAGGATCCTCTGCTGAGCTCTCTGCTCCTGCTGCAGAAGCTCCGATGAGCAAGCTCCGCCCACCAGCTCAGAGCTCCTGAACTTCATCAGCAGCAGCTATGTGTGCTGCGTTCTGCTGTGAGTAAGCTACAGGTATGTTGCTGTGTATGATGCTGTGTATGTTGCTGTGTGTATGCTGGGTGTATGCTGCTGTGCATGTTGCTGTGTGTAAGCTACAGGTATGCTGCATGTATATGCTGTGTGTATGCTGCTGTGTATGATGTTTTGTATGTATACTGTGTATGTATGCTGTGT